>PVJI01006720.1:17029-84189 GCA_004026765.1 Micronycteris hirsuta | reverse complement strand
GGCCAATGATTTTTCTCTTGTGCACAGATTGTTTTATTTTTTATTTCCGCTTTATTGAGGAATAATTAACATACAAAATTGTAGGATATTCTAAGTGCATGTTGTCATGGTTTGTTATACACATCCATTGTGAAAGGACCATCCAATCAATGACCATACCCGTCACCTCACATATTCATTTATTTTGCTGAGAACATTTGTGTTCTAGAGAGAAGGGAAGGGAGGGAGACAGAGAGGGAGAGAAACATCAATGTGTGGTTGCCTCTCACATGGCCCTCACTGGGGACCTGACCTGCAACCCAGGCATGTGCCCTGACTGGGAATCGAACCGGGACCCTTTGGTTCCCAGCCCGCACTCAATCCACTGAGCTACAGCAGCCAGGTAAAGATTTTATGTATTTATTTTCAGAGAGAGAGGGGACAGGGAGAGAAACATCAATGCGTGGGTCCCACTCAAGCGCCCCCTACTGGGGACCTGGCCCACAACCCAGGCACGTGCCCTGACTGGGAATCAAACCAAGGACCCTTTGGTTCTCAGGATGGCACTCAATCCACTGAGCCACACCGGCCAGGGCATGGATTTTCTTCTTTCTCATGGCTGGATAGTATTTCATTACACACACACAGACACATGCACACACCGCATCTTCTTTACCCATCTACATGTTGGTGGACAGTTGGGTTGTGTCCACATCTTGGCTGCTGTGAATAACGCTGCAATGGTGCGGGAGTGCAGATCCGTCTGTGAGACCCAGATGCCGTTGCCTTTCCTTTGGCTGCATACCCAGGAGCGGAAAGGCAGGTCCTACGGCAGCTCTATCTTTAATTTCTTGAGGAACCCCCACATTTCCTCCATCGTCACTGCACCGATTTGCTTAGCCCCCGATAGGGCACGAGGGTTCCCTCCCCTCCACTTCTCCCCAGCGCTTGCCGCCTCTGGCCTCGTGGCTGACGGCCCGCCCGTTGGTTTCCCCTGGCCCCTCTGACTCCGCTTGCCGCTTCCACCGCAGTCGGCTTCTCTCCTGGCCCGACACTTGTGTCACGTGTAGGGTGTTCTGTGTCACCGCAGTGACCGTCCTCCTGTAGCTCGTCATCGGGGCTGTCCTGTCGCAGTTAGACTGGGGGAGGCACAGGCGGAGGTGGCAGGAGACGATGTCACGGGTCCGTCCGTCCGCTTTGATGTTAACCGAGTAAACCCAGAAGAGAGGGAAGCCTGCACAGCCTCGGGGACTGGCTCCGATCCGAGGCAGACTCTCCTCCTGTGCTGTTCCTTCATTGCCTTCCCTATGCGTTCACCTCATTTTGAGAAGAAAAGTCATTTTTTCTTCGTACTGTTTCATAAAGATCTGGTGCTGACCTACGCTAGAGTTGTCCCAGGTTTGTACCCATTCATGAGATCACAAGTTAGACTGTCCCCCGAGAGCCGGGCCTGCCAGGAGCTGTTTGCTGTGTCTGTTTAGCAGGGAGATATCAGGGATTATTATACGAGATTTGTCCTGAGACCGCAGCCGTTTTCCCTACCGATGGCCTGCATTCTTTCCACACTGCCCTCTGGTCTTCAGGCCTCCCAGGAGTGTGGTAGGGCTTAGTAACTGTCACAAATTGCTCTCTAATTTAGTCACTGTAGTGTCTCTTCTGGAAAACTCATTTGTTCCCCTCCCCACCTCCTGGCATTTAAGTTCTACCTGAAAGAAAAGTCAGAAGACAAAATTTCATTTATTATCATTGAGTTTAGGAAATTACCCCAAAATTCTCTGGTCCAGTCCTATATCCAGGCAGCATTTATTTAAGAATCTGCTCTATGTCAGACAGTGTGCTACCTACTTTAAAAGCAGAATAGATTTTTTTAAAAATATATTTTATTGATTATGCTATTACAGTTGTCCCATTTTCCCCCCTTTATTCCCCTCCACCCCCACCCCCCATTCCCCGCCCTTTAGTTTTAGTCCATAGGTCATACATATAAGTTCTTTGTCTTCTACATTTCCTGTACGATTCTTAACCTTCCCCTGTCTGTTTTCTACCTACTGTTTATGCTACTTATTCTCTAAAAGCAGAATAGATTTGAAAATGAGGTTGAGTGACTATTCTGTAGAACGTGACAAAAACAGGGAAATTGTCCTTTTTCCAACATCAGCCTTGTAAAATTTAAGTGGAATAATTTTAAATTAGAGGTTTTAATCTGGGGGTGAATGAAATCTCTGAAATATATATTTTAAGTATATGCATATTTTTCTGGGGGAGGACCTACAGCATTTCTTAGATGTTTAATGGATTCTGTGATTCAAAATATGGTTTAAAACCATTGCCCTAAGTGATTTTTAGTTACGTATCTTTCTGTTTGTAGAAAACACATGCAGTTAAACTCTGTGATTATCTTGGGCTTCCCCTGAAATCTTGGGAGAGGTGTTCGTGGGGGAAAACACTGTTTTTCTTTTCCCTTTCCAACCTCTCCTCTGAAAAACACTTAATTCATTTTTATAGCTTCCATTAGAGTTACCGTCAGTATGTTAGCTGGGATAACTGACTATTTTGGAAACCCCAAAACAACATAAAACCTTGAACCAAGAAATTCACTGTGGGTTCTGAATGATAAACCAGAAGAGAACTTCCGCAATAAACTTACATTTCTGAACAGTTGAGATGGTGGCTTCAGTTACAAATAGTTTTTCTTAGGCGCTCTTAAGGAGTAACTTAAGGACTGAGGGAAAGGATCCGAGGTTCCTGGGGCAGTCGGGGCCTGGGGAGCCAGCTCGCTCCGCTGCTCGGGAGCGGAGAGCCGGGGAGAGAAGAAGGCGGCATTTATGCTCAGGAATTTTCCTAAGTTTGCTGCCGCTGAGATCTGACTGGGCGAGGACAAGGATGTGTGTGAAACTGGATCTTTTTTTAAACATTTAATTTTAATTTTATTTTTTTATTTTTAGAGAGAGGGGAAGGGAGGGAGACAGAGAGGGAGAGAAACAGCAATGTATGGTTGCCTCTCACGTGGCCCTCACTGGGGACCTGGCCCGCAACCCAGGCATGTGCCCTGACGGGGAATCGAACCGGGACCCTCTGGTTCCCAGCCCGCGCTCGATCCACTGAAACTGGATCTTAAAAGACCGTTGCTTATGGTCCTCTTAAGCCTCTCCAAGGAGAATGGAAATGAAGCTTGAATTTTGTACGAAACGCTTCAGACTTTCCTGCCTTTTCTCAAGTCCCCTCTCCCTTCGTGCAGGTGGATGGAAGCCTGTCTCGGGGAAGACTTGCCTCCCACCACAGAGCTGGAGGAGGGGCTTCGGAATGGGGTCTACCTTGCCAAGCTCGGGAACTTCTTCTCTCCCAGAGTGGTGTCCCTGAAGAAAATCTACGACCGGGAGCAGACTAGATACAAGGTGAGTCCTTCTTTGCTTATTGCTTAATTGTTTGTAAACTTGAGAGAGAAGGTTAGCACACTTTATCGTGTGTAAGAGTTATTGCGAAATATGTTTATTTTCTCCACCTGCTGAGTGGAGAAAATAGCGCAAAGTCAAGATATAGAAGTAAAAGAACATTAGCCGTCTGCATTTCTGGCACATTTCTTCTGATGGTGGGTATCAACGTGGTCCCTAATGAAATTTTCTATTTCTTAGAAGGTAGAGAAAGTGACTAGGAGAACTATTGCTTTAAATCTAATTTTAACCAAGCACTGAGAGTTGTTGGCAAATTGAAAGCAATTTTAGGAAAAAAGATCATCCTGTGATACGAGAATTCGAGATAAAAGGGGAAAGCGATCCAGTTTCAGAACACTGAGATAAGTAAAGGGTTTGACTGTTGTGGCCCAAGGCCCTGAAAAAGAAGACTGCTTGCTTAGGGTTACCAGGACCAAAGTCTGCTGTCCATGGAGCATCTGTGGGGAGCTTTCCGGTGAGCTCTTATTTGAAAAAAGGGTGCCTGTAAAAGACAGTGGAAGATTGCAAAGTCAGGAGCAGATATTAAAGGGGTTGATTATTAGTATTTGGGCCAGAACTCAGAGTGAGCTAAAGATGAAGATACAATCAAAAGAGACTTTCATGTTTAAATTTAAAGGAAAACAAGGAAGGTATAGACCCTAAGCCAATGAAAGTCTCAGATAGAAACTTTTCTTAATCAAAAAGCAAGTACTTACATACTGAGTTTTAAATGAGTGGTTATTCTGAAGACAGCTCTGGAGCTGTTCTGTTGCAGGTCTGGAAGAGGTGTGACGGAATAGCTGGACATTAAGGAAGAGTGGGGACTGCGGCAACAATGAAAACCGTAGCCCCGCCTCAACCCCTCTTGAGGGTAAATCCTCCTAAGAAATATCGGACGTGGAGGTTTAGAGGGACTATTTGTATTTGTAGAATGCAAACCCTGATATTTAAATAGATTTAATAATGTGTATCGCTTTGTATCGTCTGGCAGACACCACGCTCTGGGCTTTTTGTATGTTTTCTCATTTAGTCTTTCCAACAAACAGGTAAAGTAGGTATGATAGATGGGATCCTTGGACTCAGAAGGGCGAGGTGAGTGCCCAGTGTCACTAGTAGATGGCTGAGCAAGAAACGGAATCCAAGATAACTGAGTTCCAAAGGCCACGTTCTGTCACGTGCCCTAGATGCAGGGAGACTCCCCGGATTGTTCTTAAGTGAGAGCAGCAAAGCTGTGGACATGGCTTTTTGGGTTTGGAATATGAGCATAATGCTGTAGACAGGTGCTGAATGTGAGGGGACCTTGGAAAGCCTCACAAGGAAACTTTTAAGAGAGTTTTTATTTAGCATCTGTGTCACTAGTGCCAAGAGTGCCTAACCCTCTCTCTTCTTTTTTCCAGGCCACCGGCCTGCACTTCCGGCACACTGACAATGTGATTCAGTGGTTGAACGCCATGGACGACATCGGCCTGCCCAAGGTGCGTGCCGCGCGGGCCCTGGTTCTGGCTCCGCTCTGACTGTTTGGGCGTAAGGTTCTCCTTCTGCCCGTGAACGTGTTCTTGACTTTCTACTGAATCTGTGGTGATTGTTTTTTTAAAAAGTACTTAAGATCTCTTCTCTTTCTTTTAGAAAGTCGTTTTTGTTTCATATTCCTCATTCCTGCCTTACCTCACCCTAGAGAAATTGACTTTTACTTCAAGTTGTAGACTTCAGCTGAAATTCACATACCATAAAATTCACCATTTTAAAGTCTAAATTCTCTGTTTTTTAAAAAATTATTATTCACAAAGTTGTTACATCAAAATTTGACTTTAGGAAATATAAGAGAATACTTTAGAAATGTCATCTTCCAGCTTCGGAATAACCAAATTTGTTGGGAGTATAAAGGGTCATTTTATATTTCAGATTATTGAGGCATTATAATGACATTTACTCCCGGGTGGTTTTGGCGATGGCTGTAGGTTTTTCCAGCTTTACTGAGGTATAATTGATGTTTCGTACGTAGTGTGTGCAGCTTGATGAGCTTGGAGTGGTGGCTGTGGTGTTGGTAATGGAAGAGTGTGTCCTCAGTGCCTTGCTGAGGAGTTTACTTAGTGTCGCTCTGAGAGCGATGACCGCCCCCTCTGGCTGTCCGGCCCTCCCTGCAGCCGCACAGGCCGTGCTGGGTTGCCGCTCTTGCAGGCAGGGACCCCTTTCCCCACCACCCCGCCTTGGACCTTTGGCCTGAGAATCCAGGAATTTACCCCCCGACCCAAAGGTCAGACAAGCACAAAAAGATGTAGATACAAGGAGTTTTCAGCCTTGCTGATGGCAGAAAAATTGATAGCAAACCACATGCTCCTTCACTAGGGGGTCTTCGTCATACCACCGCCGGCCAGGTATCGGGCAGCCCCCGACAAGGCTGACATCACGCTGCAGTGGTCCGCGATGTGCTCGGTGGCGCAAACACAATAGGCTAAGGGTGTAAGAACTTGTGTTTCAGCCAAGATGAGATCACTATTTTTGTGTAAAAATAAAGTGAGTATTCTTGGGAAAAATCTGTAAGGAGAGACAGTTTTCATTTCTGTGGGATGAGATTAGGGGAGTGGGTTTTTTTTTCCCTTCATACTTTACTATAGATTCTAAATTTTTGTAACCAAAAAAGGAAGATGAAGACACCGAAATCCTGTCCACGGCCATATCGCCCTGAACGCGCCCGATCTCGTCGAAAAAGCAAAAGTGAGATGCAGAGTATTAGGAAGTGGCCATCTGGTGGCTGGGCTTGTTGTGTATCTGTCTGTTGCGGGGAGCTAAATCCAAAGCTGAGTCTTTGCAGAAGACAAGCTTTTATCCGCCCCGCCCCCCCCCCCCGCCCTTTTTTTCCAGAGCAAAGTGTTAAAGTTTTCTTCCTTGCTCTGGTAGGTTTGAGAATTAGGCCCCACAAATGTCAGGAAACGCAATACATCAAGTTGTGATGGCTACTTGGCACCTGCAACTTCCTGTTCCTGTTTTTTCCGTGCTCTGCCCATTGGGCAGTGACGATTGAACCTCTTTGAAATGGTACTAAGAGCTTTGTTGATATTTGCTACTGCTAGCAGCATTGTTATTATAAGAGGCTTTTTTACTGGTGGAATTTGCTTTGTTTGCTAACGGGAGTGAATTGTCCGGGGGGCCACAGTTGCTACAGCCCCAAGGCTTTCAGGGACAGCAGGTTTTCAGGGCTGTTTTGCAATGTCCATCCTGCGTGACTCAGGTCCCGCAGACTTTTGAGTAATGGAGGCTAAAGGGAGCCCAGCCTAGAAGCGCAGTGTTGGCTGCAATGTAACCATGTGCTGTGCGATCAGCAGTACGCATGTAGAATTTATTGGGATGTCTCCCCTAATCTCTTTATATGGTGCATACCAGTTCATTGGAGAAACTCACTGTGATCATTTTTTGGCTCTTACCCTTTTTGACTGTTTACTTTAATTGGTACTATGGACCACCTCCTCCATGAAATATGTAGTTATTTTGAGTTTAATTTTTAAATTGTTTTCCATCTGTTCTACCTTCCATGTCCTAGTGCTGGGCATTCCTTAAGAGAGAATCCTTATTTTAGCTATATGTTCTCTCATTCTCAAGGTTTCAGTTATTTATTATTATTTTTAGAGAGGGGGAAGGGAAGGTTTCAGTTATTTATTATTATTTTTAGAGAGGGGGAAGGGAGGGAACCATACAGCAATGTATGGTTGCCTCTCACATGGCCCTCACTGGGGACCTGGCCTGCAACCAAGGCATGTGCCCTGACTGGGAATCGAACCGGGACCCTCTGGTTCCCAGCCCGCGCTCAGTCCACTGAGGTACACCAGCCAGGGTAGTTTCAGTTATTTTTAAAGACTCTTTTAAGAAGAACAGAGTATCTTCCATTGGACGTTTCTCCTGGGATAGCTTTCTGTCCCCTAAAATTTCTCCTTTCTCAAACGAAACCTACCTCTTCCGTCACATTAACTTCCCCTTGTCTGCAATACATGGAATCTCATAACCGGTTTCCCGGTGATCCAGTCTCACAACCCGGCCGTTACCTTGGCGTCTTCAGTGAAGTTACTCCCCAAGCCTTCCTCATTTCTTTGAAGCGTCTCTTGTATCTGTTCAACCAGCCTGTCAGCCCACCTCCTTAGCCTCTGTCTCCCCACCATTCAGTGTATCCTGTGTCTTGTCTCCAGTCCATCTTCCTGAGGCGCTGAGGCTCTGGTTTTAATCCTTGGCTCCAAAGTTAGGACTTCTCTGTGGCCTGCGTATCAAGTTCAAACTTGTCTGACTTTCAAGGTCTTGGTAATCTGATTCCATCCTACCTACCAGACTTATTTTCTTACAACTGTCTAAAATGTATGCCCTACTGTTTTCGGGAAGGCTGGCTCACTGTGACTATGATTTTCACCTTCCAGGAGAGGGCAGCTCGATCTTGGAAAGTGAACATGTAGATAGTTGGAAAAAGTATCAAAAAAGATGGTTCTCCCCTGACTGTTGTGGCTCAGCTGGTTGGGCATCGGTCCGCAAAGTGAAAGGCCCCTGGTTTGATTCCCCAGTCAGGGCACATGCCTGGGTTGTGGGTTCGGTCCTCGCTCGAGGCACGTACAAGAGGCAACTGTTTGATGTTTCTCTCCATCTCTTTCTCCCTCCCTCCCCCTCTCTGTAAAAATAAACACGTAAAGAATTTTTGAAAAGGATGGCTCTGATACATCCTGTTTCTCAAGGGGGAGGTTTCTTTCTGGTGGCGAGCCACGGCTCCTGTGGGAAGAGCCTAGAAACACAGAGTCGAACGAACACAGAGTGTTAAGGGCTGCCGTTCTCTCCCACTGCCTTGTCAGAAGCCTACTAATTACCTTGTAATTCGGTTTTTACTTCTCCAATCCATTGTTATTCCTTTTCTCCCCCTAAATCACAGAATGAATTGTGTGGTACCTCGTTACTATGAGAATGGGTTGTGAAATTCAAGGGTGTCCCTGATCCAAACCTACTCTGTTTCCATTGGCCCTCATTCATAACTTCATCCATCAGACATAGTGCTCCTTTCGAGACTTTGGCTCTGGCCTTGGCATCGAAGGTAGAGCAGTGGACAACTCAGACTCGGCCTCTGCCTTCATGGGGCTGATAGTCTGTGGGAAGAGTCAGACAGATGTTAACCCCAGTAATTGATTAGTTATGCTAAGGGCTACCAAGGAAAATGACCCACCTCCCACAGTCCCATCCCTGCTCGTCCCCTATTCTGGCTACTTCACCTGTGTATCTTTCCGGCTCCCCCAAGCATCTTAATACTTTGGACTTTTTTCAGTGTCTAAATGTAGTGGTTTGCATAGACTGAAGCACTTATTCAATGCTCGTTGTTGAATTACGGCTCAGTCTAGGCAGGGTAGGGAGTAACCAGCAAGACTGCAATCAGTCCTTCAAAGCCAGTGTTTTACACTGGACTAGAACTTGGGTTTGAATTGCCTTGCCTGAGTCTGCAGTACCTAAGTCACTTTCACGTACGTGGGGAGATTCAGTGGGTTGACCAAAGAAGGCTTTTTCAAGGAGTGTTTTTCATTCTCTACTGTAGCATTTTATCCCTTGCATTACTTAGGATGAAATGTCTTTTCACCCTAATGACATTATTTGCTGAATGCCAACAGTGTTTTCGAATTGTCCAGTGTTTTATTCGTATTATTGATGATCGGTAAAAAGATCAAAAGAAACTCAATGGATAGATACCTAACTCTATTTCTTTTGTTTCTCCTTAGATTTTTTACCCGGAAACTACAGATATCTATGACCGAAAGAACATGCCGAGATGCATCTATTGCATCCATGCACTCAGGTAATCTGATCTTCATGCTATAATAAGCCGTGTACATAGATACAGAGAACAGCCTTTTTAATTAAAAATCTCTTGAAATTGTAAAAAGTATTTACATTTGAAAAATTTTATTGTTTACCTTTTTGTTTCAAGCTGATAAGCTGAATTACAAATAGACTATGTCTTGATACTCTAGTAGTTCGATCCAATTTTGTCAACCTCTTCAAATCATACTGGTAAATATCAAATGGTTGATTTATAATTCATTTAGTTATCTACATCCTCACCAAGCCATTTGTTCATTAAGTAATTTTTATGCCAACACAAATAAATAGGAACTGACACAAAGTAAGCTTTTTTCACAATTTTATAGTAAACTTGGAAGATGACTTCATTTTAGATTCCTGATCCTTAGAATCCACAAAGCATGGAATTGGGAGGGAGTGGGCTGTATATGGAGAGATGGGGGTGGGATGAGAGTGGGTGTTAGTAATAGCATCGCAGAGCGGTCCACATCTACCCGACGGCCACGGACTGCCGGAGGGGGCGGGACCGAGCGTGAGGTTTCTTGCCAGGGCGTCCCATTCTATGTCGCATGCTGTCTGTGTGCTTAATGCTAAACATATTGATACGAATGCATGTACCATACTGACCCATAACATAAGAAGCCTGTTCCCTTGTGATCCGATAAGAAGTCGGATCAGACTCGTGCCAGATCCTCGATTTCCCCGGAAGCCATGTGAAACCCAGAAAAGAAAGAAGATAACTGAGGACTAACTAGGGAATCTTCTGTGGGCTAACGTATGAACTTCCATTCTAGGCGCTTCCCCCTGTAGGCTCCCTTCCTTCTGGGCCGTCTGCCATGCTGTCCCCTGAGGTGTCTTTCCAAAACAGCCCGGCTCACCACAGACCCTCCGCAAACGGCTCCTCCCAGCCTCACCTCTAGCCACGCCCTCCTCCGCAGCCGCGCTCGGTGTTTAACGCATGCGCTAGCCGCGGCCTTTGCCACGGCCCTTTCTCCTGCTGGCTCAGAGTGCTAAGTCTTCACGGATACATTTTTTAAACTTTCTATGTTTCAGGCGGAATTCCCATCTTTGTTCTCCTCTTACTTCAAGTAGGGTGCTTGTTACATTGTACTCTGGTTGTTGGTTCTTACACAGAACTTGCTCTTTGTGGACCCTGGGAGACAAGAACGATTTCCTTTGTCCTTCACTTATCTTTGTGTCTCCAGCACTTAGATGCCTGGCACACAGTTGGTAAACAACAAGTGCGCGTCTCAATCATACATTGTAACAAATTTTCCTGCCGCTTCCTTCAGCTCGAGGGGATATTTTCTGCCCTATAAATAAATGTAAAAAGGAAGTGGTACTTTCCCTTAATCAGAAACTTTGTTTTTCTTGGCGGAGCCAATGCAGTTGCGGCTCCATTCCCACCGTCTGGGTAAGGTTCTGTGATACTCCGGCTCATGCCTTTGGCTAAACTCCTGGGGTGTGTTTCTTGTTTGTCTTATTAGTGTTGGTTTTTTCGTTCTATGTTGTTTCTTCCATGTGTTTAACCTCTTCTCCCTGTTGCATTATTAGCATCTTAGGGACAGAGGTCGTGTCTCACATTTTCCCCTCCAGGGCACATGGCATACATGATGTCGGACAAACGATGGTAACAAGAGAATTCTTTTAAGAGGCTGAGGGCCCTGGCTGGTGTAGCTCAGTGGATTGAGCGCGGGCTGGGACCCAGTCCCGGTTCGATTCCCCGTCAGGGCACATGCCTGGGTTGCGGGCCGGGTCCCCAGTGAGGGCCATGTGAGAGGCAACCATACATTGCTGTTTCTCTCCCTCTCTGTCTCCCTCCCTTCCCTCTCTCTGAAATAAATAAATAAAATCTTAAAAAAAAAAAAAAAAAGAGGCTGAGGAATGTGTGATACCTAGGAGAAGTTTCAGACTGTAGCAATTGGAAATGTATGTATCAGAGCCAAATCCGATTAATTCCGATAAAAGCCGTGCTTGCAGAGGATCTGTCTGTGTGGATAACCTTGGGCAGGCTGCAGCCACAATAGGTCCCTGCACTTGGCAGCACAGAGACTGAGCTGGCCGGGTTCCTCTCTGCAGTCACTAGTCCCTGCAGCGTGACCTGGGCCCCAGGTCCTCGCAGTCTCGGAAACGGAGCCGAAGAGTTAGCTATGCCCTTCTGGTGACGGAGTCAGTGAGAGAAAGGAAGTTGGCTATTGTTTTCCATTTCTCTTTAGTGTCCAGTCTGTGCTTAGAAAGTATATGCGGAGCACTGTGTTCAGCTTGGAGCTTTCTGATTTCTCTCCTCCCTTAATAGTGTTTTTGGTGAAGGTGGGGGTTCAAACACTTGAGAATATGTATGAAATGCGTGTTCCTGGAGCCTCTTTGCCATAAAAGCCAATCTTTTTCAAGGCAGGTTCCCACCTCAGTGTACCCGATGAGGCACCAGCTCCCTTTTGGATTAGTAGGAACAGAAGCCTCGCCTCCCTGTGTTCTCCCTTCCTGCCCGCCCCCTCCTTGTTAAGTCTTGATGGCATTATTCCAGAGACAGTCATTGCACTTCAGTCATGCTACGTGACGCTTGTGGATGACATGCCACTCCCCGATAAGAACCCCAGTTCTCCATGATTCCAAACAGATATGTACACTTTGTTTTAATGTTCCCTGGTGTATTATTTTTCTAAGAACTGATTTTGGGATTAAATAGACCCACAAATCTTTATCCTAAATTCAAAGGAAACCTAAAAGCTCATTTGTTGGTAAAATCAGATCCGACAGCCACTTTCCTGTTTTAAAGTAGGAATAAAAGAGGAAAAAATTCCTGGAGAAAGTGTAGCTCCTCTGCTTTGGAAAATTTATTGAATCGATATAAAACCTTCTGAGAGTGGAACTTTATGTAGGTTCTATCTTGAGTGTTTTATTCTAAAGAAAAACACTTAATCATAGCATGATTTACACTTGCCCTCAGCAGAGAAAATTATTAGCAACAGTGGATGCATAAATTCGGATACGTGTTGAGAGCATTTGTGGAGGATTTTTATAGATTATATATGTTTTATACAATTTAAGTTCTGATCCGTTCTGTGAATGTAGTATGTGTTATACCTATTTGAGTTGACATTAATACTGAGGATTATAGATTATTTGCAAAAATTGTAGACTACTTTATTGAGTTTCTATGGTTTGTTCCTTTGACACTTTTTCAAAATTTTTTAAGATTTTATTTTTTATTTATTTATTTTTAGACAGAAGGGAATGGAGGGAGAAAGAGGTGGGGAGCAACATAAACATATGGTTGCATCTCGTGTGGCCCCCCTGGCATGAGCCCTGACTGGGAATCGAACTGGCGACCCTTTGGTTCGCAGCCTGTACTCAATCCACTGAGCTATACCAGCCAGGGCTCAATTTTTTTTTAAGGTACTTTTTATACTCTCCCTTATTGCTAGGCTGTCAGCGTCTGGTCATGCCCACCCCTAGAGCGCCCTTCCGATGTCTAATTTATTGAATCCGACCTGCTAGGGCCTTAGAATCCAGTTAACTTAACTCGGGCTGATCGGCGCTGACTCGCCTGGCCACCTTTGAGGTGCTGATTAATGTTATTAGTGCATGCAAGGCTCCGATAGACACTGGTGAGCAAGACTTTTATTTATTGTCCCTGCGTTCACGAACCTTAGCGTCTAGTAGATTTTCATTTGAAGAGGAAGTATACACTATGTACTCTATTGAAAACTCTAAAGTAACCTGAAACTTTTCTATCTAGTAGTATGAATTCACCTTAAATAAGATTTTTTTATCTGAATAATTTTCATGAGACTTTTCTAAAATGTTACTTCATACATTTAATCACATACTGGATTCATACTGGAAGTTGAATTTGAACTTGTGTCTATGGATTCCCAGCCTGGTACTTTTTCCATTACGTTATGTGACTTTTTAGGATAATATTATTATGTAATAATAACTGAAGATAATAATAACTGAATAATAACTATTATGTAATAATAACTGAAATAAGGATGTGAGGTAAAGTATTGTAACTGTGAAGGGGAATATTGTTTTGTACTGGAAGTCTCTGTGTTCAGATGTTTGTGTTCTTTTTTTATTATTATTATTATTATTTTAAGATTTTATTTATTTACTTTTAGAGAGAGGGGAAGGGAGGGAGAAAGAGAGGGAGAGAGACATCAGTGTGTGGTTGCCTCTTACATGCCCCCAACTGGGGACCTGGCCTGCAACTTGGGAATCAAACTGGCGACCTTTTGGTTCATAGGCTGGCGCTCAATTCACTAAGCCACACTAGCCAGGGCTGCGTCTGTTGTTTATGCTGGTTTTCTCTTTTAAGAGCAACAGTAGCAACTAGTTATGGCTGAGAGGTCTAAATCTTTTGTATATTTTGTCTTCTAGTTTGTACCTGTTCAAACTAGGCCTGGCTCCTCAGATTCAAGACCTGTATGGAAAGGTTGACTTCACTGGTAAGGAGTTACAAGCCCGGCAGGAAATACTCAATTTATGTGGAAATAGCCTGGAGAGTCAACAAAATCAATCTTAGTGACGTAGTGCTTGAAAAATACCATGGCAACAGAGGTGAAAGAAGTATAAATAACTCACTTCTCTGGTGTCGGGGAAAGAACACTAAACTTGGCATTTCAGGCTGTATTCTGTCCGTTACGACAGAGGGTATGATTAGTGAGTCTCAGTTCTCTTATATCTACACTGGGAATAATGTTACCATATAATAGATACAAGAAAACCTGTAATAGTAACATGAAATGCCCATGCACTGTGGGAACACTGACAGCCCCCTTTCCCTTCCCGGGAGTACCTGCTGTGGGCAAAGCGAGGTTGAGGGGGGAGTGAGAGGTGGCAAAGATGATAATTTTCTAATTTTTAAATTTAAAAAAATTTATATTCATTTAAAAATTTAGCTTATTTTTTAAGACTGATTTTAGAGATGGGGGAAGGAAAAGATAGAGATAGACAGACAGACAAGTAGAAATATCAGCTTGTTGTCCCACTTATTTAACTCATGGGTGGCTTCTTATATGTGTCCCAAGCAGTATCAAACCTGCAACCTTGGTGTATTGGGACAGTGATTTAACCAACTGAGCTACCTGGCCAGGGCGAAAATTTAGCTTATTTAATATTAAAACTTAGTTTATTTAGCTTACTCTGAGTATTTGCTGCAGTCAGATACATGAAGTGATGGGGGCTTGTGGGGGAAGAGGACCTGGTGATATTGGTGAGGGGTGAGTTAGAGTCGATATTTCCCACTGGTGATGTTTTATAGGCCTGGGAACGGTAAAAATGGCGATAAAACTTTTTATCTGTGCTATTTTTCCTTCCAGGGAAGTTGTTCAGCAGACCTGGGGGAAAGGCCTGACCTTACCCGTTGTTTTCTTTATCATTTGGTTTCCTGCCTTAGAAAGGAAGTCGTAGCTAGTGATTTGGATTCTGAAGACTGAGATAGCTCCCTGGCTTGTCATTGACTCCTAGTTGAGCTTCCCGTGATGCGGCTCCATTCATACATTCATGGTGGGAAATGCCATAGGTAGCCGCTTTGAAAGCCTGGTTTCTGTGGGGCTGTTCTCATGCGGTAGTTATTTTTGAGGCTCTTGAAAACAGCAATAATAGTTCATGTCTACTGAGCACACGTTATGTACCAGGCACTGTGTTGAGGGCTCTGTGTGTACTAGGTCATTAAATCCTTTTAACAGCCCTCACGGGTAGATGCCGTTTTATCCCGTTTTTTTGTAGTTGGGGAATCTCCTTCCCTCTCTGCATCAGGGAAGGTGCTTACCTTGGTCTCATTTCTCCCTGTAGAGGAAGAAATCAACAACATGAAGATTGAGCTGGAGAAGTACGGGATCCAGATGCCCGCCTTCAGCAAGATCGGGGGCATCCTGGCTAACGAACTCTCAGTGGATGAAGCCGCATGTAAGAGAGAAATTTTGGGGGGTTCAGACGGGGTCATTGCTACCACTCCCAATAATTAATGCTCTAGTGATGACCTTGGACATTAGGAGTTTTGCTAGCAAGTTTGGGCCAGTACATCTAGTTTTAAACACTGCTATAATCTTTTATGCCATAATTACTTGGAAATGAGTGATTGATTAGGATTATAATTCAAACACTTAGAAAGTGAGTTCTACATTTCAGTGTCTCTTTGAGATGATTTTTTTTTTTATGGTATTTACATGATGATGAAGGGTGAGCATTTCCATAACAAATGCTCCTTGCAGGGCTCTCTGATGACTATTTCCCTGTGAGTTTGCAAACCCAGCATCCGGAATATGGAGCTGTGGCTTTGTGTGTGCTGGGGAGGGGCTGAGGCTTCCAGGTCCCAGGGAGCCACTGCTCCCGCCCCAGCCACTCTCGTTCCGCGAAAACCAGCCTCTCTCCGTAATAGTGTGGTTGTTTTTTTGTTTTAATTTTATTTATTTATTTTTAGACAGAAGGGAAGGGAGGGAGAAGGAGAGGGAGAGAAACATCAATGTGTGGTTGCCTCTCACATGGCCCCTACTGGGGACCTGCCCTGCAACCCAGGCATGTGCCCTGACCGGGAATTGAACCGGGACCCTTTGGTTCTCAGCCCGCGCTCAATCCACTGAGCTACACCAGCCAGGGCAAGTGTGGTGTTTTTTTTTTGTACGTGTCATGTGTATCCTTTACTCTGCATAACCTCAGCATTCTGTGTTTTGAATTTATCTTTAGTGCATGCTGCCGTGATTGCTATTAACGAAGCTGTGGACCGTAGAATTCCAGCCGACACATTTGCAGCTTTGAAAAACCCCAATGCCATGCTCATAAATCTCGACCAGTCCTTGGCGTCCACTTACCAGGATGTCCTCTATCAGGCCAAGCACGACAAGATGACAAATGCTAAAAACAGGGTAAAAATGGAACCTCTGTTATTTATTTACATACAGTAACATTCACCCCTTGAAGTGTATGGTTTGATGGGTTTTGACAAGTGTATGTGGTTTCTGTAACCATTATCCCCCAAAGTCCCAGGCTCCCTTTTGCAGTCTGTCCCCCTCTCCTCACCCCTGAGCCCAGTCAACTACCAATCTGTGTTTATCACTGTAGTTTTCTTTTTCAAGAAATTCATATAAATGAAGTGGAATTACACAGGATGGAGTTAGTCTTTCGGCTTTCGATTGCACTGTGACTTCTACTTTCTCCTTGAGTTTTATGCAAACCAGTGAGAGGCTCTGCGAGCTGGTCCCTGCATGCAGTTCTGCCCAGTGGGAGGCCGGGCAGGGTCCACCGGTGCTTCCTTCTTTGCCCGGCACTGGGAGAACCCGGTGCTGGTCCTTCAGAAGCGGACCTGGGTTTTTTTTTTTTGTCTTAGTTACAGCCATGTAGCCCTCCACTTTGTTCTTGACTAAGGGTTTTAAGCCACACCTTTACTTGCTCTCAGTTCTGTTATGGTGGGGGAGAAGCTCACGTGTCTTTCCAAAGTCTCCTTAGAGACCTGAGCTCATCTGGTCACACTTTTAATTCATTTCCAGACAGACAACTCGGAGAGAGAGAGGGATGTTTATGAGGAGCTCCTCACTCAGGCTGAAATTCAAGGCAATATAAACAAAGTGAACAGTAAGTATGACCCTGCCTCAGGCACCTAAGGGGATAACACAGAATAATGGGGTGTTGCTCTGTTTGACTGTTTCGCGTTCAGACATCTGGTCGCGCCGCCCGTGGCCTTCAGGCAGCCCTCCCTCCTCCGTCCGCCCTCAGGGCCACGGCTTCTGGGCTGGTCTTTTTGGCTGATTTCGCTCTTTCACCCTGTCACACACTGTAAAAAAATCTGAACAGGAATTTTATTTTTTTTCTATTTTTAAAGTAGTGTAATAGCTTTGTTTTTCTTTTGAAGACTAGTCCAAATTATCTAGAGGCAAACAATAAACAGAGACATCAGACCCCCTGTCTACCTAGAAATAAACACTACTGGTTTCTTTATGCATAGACCGCTCAGAGCATTTTAGACAAAAATGAGATTGTACTGTTCACAGTGATTTTTGTATATATGTGTTAAAACACTTTTGAGAGATTAATTTCTTGAAAGCGTCATTTTCATTTTGTCGCTCTTCTGCTAAAGAGGCTGCGCTGGTTTCTTCTGACCTGACACGCCGCATGCAGGTCCCTGGCCCATGGAATTCTTTATGCAGGATTTTTTTTTTTTTTTAGATTTTATTTATTTCTTATTAGAGAGAGGGGAAGGGAGGGAGACAGAGAGGGAGAGAAACAGCAATGTGTGGTTGCCTCTCACATGGCCCTCACTGGGGACCTGGCCTGCAACCCAGGCATGTGCCCTGACTGGGAATCGAACCGGGACCCTTTGGTTCCCAGCCCACGCTCAATCCACTGAGCTACACCAGCCAGGCTTTATGCAGGATTTTTTTATTCTTTATTGTATTTTTCCCCTTTACCATTTAGTCCCCTTTTTATGCAGAATTTTATACATGTGATTCTGTAGAAACTCATTTGCCTAATTGTCTCCTATCTTTATTCTGTTCATTTCATGACTCATTAAGAGTCTGGCTCTGGAGTGGAAAAGAACTCAGAACCTTATTTGATTTCAACCCTGGCCGGGTGGCTCAGTTGCTTAGAGCATCGTCCTGTGCACCAAAGGATTGTAGGTTCAGTTCCCGGTTCTCACCCTCAGACAGTATATTAAAGGCCTGTGTGTGTGACCTCAGGTTAGAAGCAAGGACTGTCAAGAAGGTGTTGACAGTCCCTGGCACTAGCCAGGGCTGGACCGCCCTTGGGGCCAGGCCCTGACCGCTCTGGGTGGGGTGTGTTCAGGACACGCCAGGACCCTGAAGGGAGGCGGCGTGCTGCCTTGTGGGAAGGGGTTGAGGGTATGGACGCTGTCCAGTCTGGAGTGGACCGTCACAGGGGGCGGGGCCTGGCTGTGTTCAGATGTCACTCTAGGGTGAGGGTGTCAGCGATTTTTTATAATTTTTAAATGTTTTAATTAAATGTGTTAGGGTAATAACTGGCTAATAATGTATAAGTTTCAGGTATGCAAAATTATAATATGATGTCTGTACGCTCCACTGTGTGCTCACCAGCCAAAGTCTAGACCCCCCACCCCACTCTCGTCATCCCCCCCAACAGTGCTCTGAAACCGAATTGTCCAGAGATGGGGTACATTTCTGTGGGGGACACATGCTCTTGCTGAGTACTTTAATCTAGACAACAACCTGGCATCTTAGGGGGAGTTTAGGTGCGTATTGGTCTAGATTGGTGCCGCGTACTTGGCTCCCCGTGTTGGGGCCCGGCTGTCTACATCTGGAAGCTCTTCGGTAGGCCTGGGCGTGGCCCAGGAATCTGTTAAATCTGGTGACAGCCTGGCAGGAGCCCCTGGGGACTTGATGGCTTGAAGGTTCCTTTACGATCCCCAGGTCTTAGGCTTCTGTGACGGTCCACAGTAAAGGCGACCTGAATTCTGTCTCCTAGTCTGAACCGGGCTTGGTCGGGAGAAGGAAAAGTATCCTAGGCGATAGCGCTACCACAGTGCGTTCTTCCGTCCCCGCCCTTTTCCTCTGCAGCGTTCTCTGCGTTAGCAAACGTGGACCTGGCTTTGGATAAGGGGTCCGCCCTGGGCTTGTTCAGGGCCCTGCAGTCGCCTGCGCTGGGCCTTCGAGGACTGCAGGAGAAGAACAGCGACTGGTACTTCAAGCAGCTCCTGAGTGACCGACAGCAGAAGCGACAGGTGAAGAGATCCTGGGTCCCGCCCTCAAGAGTTTATGCACATCCATTTAAATCACACGCTGTCGTTTCATATATACTTATGAGGCCCTTTTTGTCTAGTGTAACTTTTCCTCCTACATATAAATTAGGATTTTAAAGTGTCCTCCAGTAAAGTACACATTGTCTTCAGCTCTGTTTGGTTTTAGAGTTGTCTCTTTTAAAAGATAAAATACCCACCCTCCCAGTCTAACCACCCTTCATCTGAAGCATTCCCCTGAGTCCCCCCAACTGAAAACCTGAGGTTTTTATGTTCTCACCTCAGGAATTTCCCCTTAAAAACCCAGCCCTCGATGGTGCCCTCTGGCCGACACTGGGTAGTCCCCACCATGTGGGAGTAGTCTGTGTGGGATTGCTCAGAACAAATACGAGGGTCTTTTTTGTCTAAATAGGGGCAAGTATACATTTTACTAATTCCTACTCTGTATTGGCAAGAGTGAGTAGCATCAATGTGCTAGTAGTGATCCTGTAAACATTTTATTTCACGGCATTTTGATGGTTCTCTCAAAACATTTCTTTAAATGTGCTGGTGTCCAGAAGGTCCCTCCATACCGGACATGGAGGCTGGAGACCTTCAGGCCCTGAGGCAGGGGTGGGAGTCCTCACTCATTGCTTCCCTTAGGTCGGTCAGGCCGAGCCCCTGCAGAAGGAGGAGCTCCAGGCTGCCGTGGATGTCGCCAACGGCGCCGCCCAGCAGTATCAGAGAAGTACGGGTCCCCAGCGGGGTGTGTGGGAATACTGAGGGGGGGGGGAGTGACTTCATGTAACCGGGGGTCTGAGATTGGAGCCTGCCACCCGTCACGCCTCCCGAGCCACCTCACCGTAATCCACCAGCAGGTGCCTTTGGCGGTGGGGCTTCTCTTGCCAGTGGCTTGCTTTGGCTAGTAAGCCTTGTGGCTGGTTAGGGAAACATCTGGAGCAGGCGAGACGTCAGGGAGTGATTGGTGAGGTTTGGATGGTGAAAGGAGAGAGAGGGATGTTCTTTATATCAGGCAACGGGGAAAGCAAGTGTGAGCAGAGGGCCTGAAGGTGGAAGGGACAGTGGTTAGAATATAGTTTCTGTAGATTTTTTTTTTAAATATTTTATTTGTTTATTTTCAAAGAGAGGGAAAGAGAAGGAGAAAGAGAGGGAGACAAACATCAATGTGTGGTTGCCTGTCACACAGCCCCCACTGGGGACCTGGCCCGCAACCCAGGCATGTGCCCTGACTGGGAATCGAACCGGCGACCCTTGGGTTCGCAGCCCATGCTCAATCCACTGAGCCACACCAGCCAGGCCTCTGTAGATGTTTTGTGCTGGGTTGTGTAAGGCAAAGACTCAAGAAGACTGTGGGGAATCTCTGAACAGCAGCTGAAGAAGCTGGTGCCTTACTTGCTGGCCGCAGAGGAGGAAAGAGGTGTCCAGGCAGAGAGCAGCGTGGCTGCGGGTGATTGGGAGCGGAAGGAAAATTCGGGAGGGGAGATGAGGAGCCTTTTTAAAACAGTTTTGTTGCGCTACAGTCTGCACACCGTGCAGCTCACCCTCACACGAAGAAGCCAGCACTTCAGGCGGCATGGCTAACAGTGTATCCACAGAGTGTAACTTTGTTCTGGGATGGCTGGCGGCTGCTTCCCCTCACGGCTGTCTCTTAGCCAACCATGTTTCTGACCCCATTCCCTGCCAGGGCTGGCAGCAGTGGCAGCGATCAATGCTGCCATCCAGAAGGGCGTTGCTGAGAAGACTGTTCTGGAACTGATGAACCCCGAAGCCCAGCTGCCCCAGGTGTACCCGTTCGCTGCCGACCTGTACCAGAAGGAGCTGGCCACCCTGCAGCAGCAGAGCCCTGAAGTGAGCCATCGGGCCGTCCGGTTTAGGGCACAGCGCGGTGGGAGGGGGTTTTAAACACCCGCTTCGAGGGGTGGTTGGGGACACCGAGGTCTTTAACCGGAAACTTAGACATCTTGTGGTTTTCTTGAATGTCCAACCTCCACGGTGCGCCCGAATGGCTCTGCTCACTGTGGCCCCCGCCCCTGTGTGTCCAGCATAGCCTCACGCACCCCGAGCTGTCCGTCGCGGTGGAGATGTTGTCGTCGGTGGCCCTCATCAACAGGGCGCTGGAGTCGGGGGACATGAACACTGTGTGGAAGCAGCTGAGCAGCTCGGTCACGGGCCTGACCAACATCGAAGAGGAAAACTGTCAGAGGTGGGGGACTCTTCGAGGGGCGTTGGAGCCTGTGTGGCTGTCACCGCTCTCGTGTGTCGACTCTCCTCTTTCCTGCACGGGCACCGTGACTCTCACGGGGTCATCTTTTTCCTCTTTCTATTTTCATTCATTTTATACTTTTGCATTCTGAAGGATTATAGTAAATTAACAGATACCATGTCATTCCACTCTGAAAAATATGTTTAAACAATGAGGGTGTGAGCTATGTAGCCAAAAGAACAGTATTTTTAAAAAATATTTTATTTATTTATTTTTAGAGAGCGGGGAAGGGGGAGAGAGAGAGAGGGAGAGAAACATCAGTGTGTGGTTGCCTCTCACGTGGCCCCCACTGGGGACCTGGCCTGCAACCCAGGCATGTGCCCTGACTGGGAATCGAACAGGCGACCCTTTGGTTCCCAGCCTGTGCTCTATCCATTGAGCTACACCAGCCAGGGCCAAAATAACACTATTTTATACCCTGACAAAAGCAGAGATACTTCTCCAGGGTCCTCTACATCCGCCCATCTCCGCACCGCCTCACGCGTTCAGGACTCCCTTCAGCGGTTTGTTCAGACCGGGAGCTGGTCCAGGACCGTGCGTTCCATCTGTCCGCTGTGTCCCTCTGGTATCGTTTAATCCAGAACTGTCCCTTCTTCATGACACTGATTTGTTAAAGAGATGGGGTAGCTTGTCCCACAAAATGTCCCAGCTCCTGGTTCTGGTCGTTTCCTAATGCTTGTCTTATTCCTATAAATTGGAAATTAGTTCCGAAGGCTGTTAAAGATTCATTTGAACATTTTCATTGATGTGTAGTTCACATTTTCTCATAGCAAGACTCATGAAATCTGTCCCGCCGTCAGTAATAGTCATGTCAATCCTTGGATTAGGGAGCCTGCTCATCCCTCCAACAGATCTCTGTCTGTGTTTACCCCTCACCAGACGGTAATCTCTTTTTGCACCTTTCGCCCCATCAAAATGTGCAGTTCCCCATTAACCACTGACTTAATAGTTTTAACCCCAGTTGATAATTCTTGCCGAAATCAGTACTTTCAGCGAGAACCGCTGAGTAACGACTTGTCGATCTGCCGTCCTGCCTGCATTTCCTAGCTGGCGTGTAGCCGGCGTCGTTAGGGGACTCCTTGAGCTGCCGCCTCTCTCTGGTTCTACCACTGGCCTTGCCTGGAACGTCAAGGCCGTTAAGAATAGGGGATAACCTTACATTTTCACATTTGGTTTGCGGTAACTCCTCAGTCCCAATGCTGGCCTGTAGGAAATGTCAAACTGGGGAGTGAATACTTGACTGGTCGGGTTCTTGGGTACTTTGCCCCCCAGTCTTCTCAGTCCGCCTCATGCCATAACCCCGAAGGCCCCTTTTCTCATGTTGCATCTCACTGTCTTTTCTGTCGGGGGGCCGGGGCAGGTATCTCGATGAGCTGATGAAGCTGAAAGCTCAGGCACACGTGGAGAACAACGAGTTTGTCACATGGAACGACATCCAGGCCTGTGTGGACCACGTGAACCTGGTGGTGCAGGAGGAACACGAGAGTGAGTAACCACTCCCTCCCCCAAGCGTTTCAGTGGGAGCTGGTGTGATTCTAGGGGCTGGTTCTAGACACTAACTACCCCTGGAAGGAGTTTTGAAAATTGGAAAAAAAAAAAAATATATATATGTATATATATATAAACTCAAAAAGCTAAGGTCGGCTATTGTTTTAAAAATACCAGGCAACTGCTATAATTAGGTATGCAGGTAATAACTAAAATTTTGAGGAAGTGGATTGACCGTGACCTATTATTTTTAAATGCTGTTATGTCAGGTCATTCTGACAGTAACCACCTGGGGTCACGTCGCACTGGTGCTCACGGGGCCACTTCAGACGTCAGCTGGAAGCGCCGGAGCTCTCAGGCCACCCCACTTCTGAACAACACGCTATAAATTCAGGCATTTCCTCTGCCCACTCAGGTTCAGTAATTTTCTCGATTGACTCACAGAACTCAGGAAAGTGCTATACTTATGACTGTAGCTTCATTATAAAGGATAGGAATCGGGTCACGCCAAAGGAAGAGACCCACAGGGTGTCCTCAGGCTGTGCCCCAATCCTGCACGGCCACATGCATCCCAGCCAGGAGCGCTCACCTGACCTGGGGCATCCAGAGTTTTTACTGGGGCATCATTACACACAAATGGTTGATTGTGTCTCTGGCCATGTGATTGAACTTGATTTCCAGACCTTCTCCCCTCCCTGGAGATGGGGCGACTGGGCTGGCACAGCACAGGGCTCAGAGCCCCAGGCTTCTAGTCGTGGGCAGTCTCTGCGGCGTGGCCAGCCCTCGCCCTGACCACACCTGACCCTGCCGGGGGCGCGCCAAGGAAGTCCTAGGGGTGCAGACGCTCTTTCTCAGGAACTAGAGACAAGACCAGCCAAGGTTTTTATTACACAGTGGGATCCTTGCAAAGGTAGCACGGCGGACTCAGACACCGAGGGAATGGATGTTTCTAGTTTGGTTTATGTTTCCTGTGAGAAACATTCAACTGACTTAGTGGAAAGAGCCCCCCTGCCTTGGGGAGGGGGGCCGGGGCTGGGTCCTCCGTGTGCCGCTCGTCTGAGGTATGATCTTGGGAGAGAGATCCCTAAGCCTCATCTTTTTTCCCAGGATCCTATTGAATTAGGTGACTTTTTAAGATCCTTTGAATTCTGACTCTTTGTAAATCAAGAATGGTTTGATTACACATTGAGGTGTATCTGAAAAGTGTACCATAAAGCCAATTTCATCAAAATGTCCGTGCTTTTAAGTCGGAGCCATCACAAGTGAAACCCGAGGACTTGAGGTTTTCATAGGAATATGGGGATAAGGGCGTTCACTTCGAATGAAACAGACACTAAGTTGTAAAACGTCAATGCTGCCTAGTACTATGGATGACAAACTATACTTTGAGTCATGGCAATGCTTGTGGGTGGATTTAGGCTTACTTTGCGTGTTTAAAGATTGATTTGCTTATAGAATTTCTTGATTAAACCAGTGACCTTTGCTTCTTCATCGTCAGGGATTTTAGCCATCGGGTTAATTAACGAAGCCCTGGATGAAGGTGATGCCCAGAAGACCCTGCAGGCCCTGCAGATCCCTGCTGCCAAGCTGGAGGGCGTCCTGGCAGAAGTGGCCCAGCATTACCAAGACACGCTGATCCGAGCGAAGAGGGAGAAAGCCCAGGTGAGCGGCGTGACAGCGGTGTGTTTCTGTGCTCTGAAGCCCAGAGCTCCGAGACACAGGAGGGGCGTCTCCCCTGGTTTGCTCAGCGACTCTTCCAGGGCACCCTGGAGTTCAGCGCTTCGCCTTCTGGAAGCTTTGTTGTTTCACTCATTTTATTTTGTTATTGTTGTCGACACATCTCTATGTCTCTAAGTAAATTCTGTATTGAAATATAAGATTCAAAAAATGCATAAGACACTACATAATTGGACAGAAGGGAGTGGAGGGAGAAAGAGATCGGGAGAAACATCAATGTGTGGTTGCCTCTCACATGGCCCCCCCTGGGGACCTGGCCTGCAACCCAGGCTTGTGCCCTGACTGGGAATCGAACCAGCCACCCTTTGGTTTGCTTAATCCACTGAGCTACACCAGCCAGGGCAACACACTGTATAACTGGAACACAGATTCTAAAAAGCATTAACCATTTCCCTGGCCGGGTAGCTCAGCTGGTTAGAGCATCGTCCCGATGTGCCAAGGTTGCGGGTTCCATCCCCGGTCAGGACACGTACAAGAAGCAACCAATGAATGCATGAACACCTGGAACAGCAAATCCATGTTTCTTTCTCACTCTCTCTTTCTCTCAAGTCAATACATTTTTTTAAAAGTGAAAAAAAAATAAAAAGCATTAACAGAGCCCTCCTCCTACACCCTACCATCCTCATAAACCCCTCTACCCCGTCAGTAACCACCGTCCTGGTTCTGATACCACAGCTGATTTCTACCTTTCTGATCTGCACTGAAGTGAGGTCATATGTCATGTCCTCGTCTGCGGCTGGCGTCTTCAGCACAACGTTAATGGTGGTGGAATTTGCCCATGTGGTTGTGTCTTCTCTGGCATTGTCATGCGCTGTTCCGTTGTATGACTGTATATTCTAGTATTGGTGAAATTTTGGTTGTTTCCTGCTTTTTGGCTATTCCAAATAGTGCTTCTGTGAATACTCTAGTGCATGTCTTTGGGAAAATATACGTGCATTTCTAGTAGATACACATTTAGAGGGGGAATGTGTGGGTCATAGGGAATACATATCTGAACTATAATGTAGTACATATAAGCTTTAGTAGGCGATGTCACAAAATTTTTTTACAACAGGGTTATTGAGATATTCACACAGAATACAAGTGACCATTTGAAAGTGTACAATTCAGAGATTTTTACTCTATTTACAGAATTGTGCTGCCAACAGTATCTAAATAACTAAAATATCTAAATGTCTGAAAATAACCAGCAGTGATTTTTAGAACATTTCCGGCAGCCCCAAGAGCAGCCTGGTGCCCGTGGCCGCCCCTCCTCGGTGCCCTGGGCCCCTGCCGCCCAGGCAGCCCCGTCGGCCGTCCCGCCGCTCCGGACGCTCCCTACGAGTGCACTCCCGCAGTAGGTGGCCCTCTGGGACCGGCGGCTGCCCTGGGCTGGCTTTACCCGAGCTGCAGCATGTGTTCGCACTTTGTGTCTTCTTATTGGAAGAGTGTTCCATCGGGCGGGGTAGCACCCCGTTTATGAGCTGGCGGACACATGGTGGTTCCCAGTTTCTGGCCGTTGGGAAAAGCGCTGCCGTGGACGTGTCTCTGTAGCACAGAGCCGTCTTCGAGAACGTGTGTCTTGCCTCTCAGCTAGTTTGTTGAGGAGATGAACAAGATTTATCCTTTTTTTTATGCCGTTGCTGAGTCAGAAGTTAGTTTGTATGTAGTAGGCCCTCAGATATATATGATAAAAGGAAAAAAAATTTTTTAAAGATTTTATTTATTTATTTTTAGAGAGAGGGGAAGGGAGGGAGAGAGGGAGAGAAACATCAGTGTGTGGTTGCCTCTCACGTGCCCCCCACCAGGGACCTGGCCTACAACCCAAGCATGTGCCCTGACTGGGAATCGAACTGGTGACCTTTCGGTTCATAGGCCGTGGCTCAGTCCACTGAGCCACACCAGGCAGGGCAACAATGTTTTTCTGATGGTGGTTAATAGCCTTTTAAGTTCTTCCTAACTAACAGCAATTAGATAGGAATGCAGTGTTTTGTTTTGTTTTTTTAAATATACTTAAAAGATCCCTACAGTGAGGTTCTTGTAGCAAGAAGAGGAGCTGAAAGAAATTATTAATTCAGGCGGTCAGATTCTTTCTGGGAATCCAAAGATCTGGGCTTCTGTGTTAAAGGCCCTGACACCCACGGGTGCAGGTGGAGGAGTTGTGGGTCAGAAGGGTGACAAATCCCCTTTGGGTCTGTTGTCATCAGAGTCGTTGATGTTACCGTGTCCTGATATGTCAGTGTAGCGAGTACCGGCCTTCACGGAAGGGGCACGTGAGTGCAATCCCAAGGTGAGGGTGGACTCACAGCTCCTATTTTGTAGCCGGGGACGGAAGACAGACGGATGAGCTGATCCACCCACGCGGGTGGGAGGCACTTGGCTGTGGGAAGGCTGTCGGCGCGGCGTCCGTCTCTGATAACCAACTTGGCATCAGTGGGCTCAGTGCTCCCCAAACTTGGCCGGTCATTAGAGCACTTGAAAGGATCACTTTACAAACATAGATTCCTAAGGTTTATACTCTTTCTGCTGACTCAGAGCCTCAGATGGGGCCTGGCGGCAGTGACTCTGTTGGAGGCCCGCTGGAGTCCTCGGTCTGATGGACGGGGGAGTGGGCTTTGGGCGAAGGAACTAGGCCGGGTCCCGTGTCTGAAAAAGGAAAGTGGGTGGAGAGCGTGCCCGGTACCACCCGCACTCCCGCTCCGGGCCCACGGCTCCTTGTGATGCGTCATGGGAGGTAAGCTGGTAGAGGATGTGACTGGAGTTCGAAGCATTTCCTTTTGCTGTGGAATAACTTCTCAGGGTTCATCACAGGCTAAGGAAGGGCAGGGAGCGCGAGAGAAATTTGCCTCACCCGCCAGGCCCCGCAGGGTGCACTGCACGTTCCGTGGAATTGCCTTTTCTGAGGCCTCAGCGTAGCTTCTAAGTGTCTCTGAACCCTCTTGGAAGTGGCTTTAATCATCTGAGTTCTGGATTTAGCCAACAAAAGACCTTAAAGTTGGTCTGTAGTTCTCTTTGTGTCTGGTTTGGTGTCAGGGTGCTGCTGGCCTCCCAGAATGAATTGGGACCTTTTCCTTCCTCTTCTGTGTTTTAGAAGAGTTTGTGAAGGACTGGTCTCAGTTCTCCTTCAAATATTTGGTAGAATTCCCCAGTGAAGCCATGTGGTCCTGTGTTTTTGGTTTTATTTTTTTATAGGACATGTTGTGATTATTACTCCATCTCTACATTTGTTATAAGTCTTTTCAAATTTTCTCCAAGTCGTCTTCCTGCCTCTTTCTCTTTCTTGACGTCTGGGAGTCCCGTTATGCCTATAGGGACGTTACTGATGGTGTCTCAGGTCTCTGTGGCTTCGTTCATTTTTCCTCATTCTTTTTTCTTACTGTTCCTCAGGCTGGGCCATTTCAGTTTGCTCAAATCTGCTGCGTCCCTCTCGGAATTGTTTTTCATTTTAGTTACTGTACTTTGCAACTCCAAAATTTCATTTGTTCCATCTTTTCAAAAAACGATTTCTGTCTCTTTGTTGATAATTCTCTAGTGAGACCTTGTTCTTACATCCTTTAGTTCTTTGACCATATTTAAAGCAGCTGGTGGAAGTCTTTGCCTACCATGTTCAATTTGGAAAATTTCTTTTACTTGCTTTTTTCCTTGTTTGGGCCATGCATTCCTGTCTCTGTGCATGTCGCGTAGTTTATGAAAACGGGACATTTTCACAGGGCAGCCCTGAGAGTCAGTGTACGCTTCCTCAGTGTGCGTTGCTGTCTCCGTTACTGTCGTTATTTGTCTAGTGACTTTGACTTCTGTCACGTCTGTGCTCCTCCCCATGCATGTCCACTGGGGTCTCTGTGAGTTAGCTGGTGGTCAGCGAATGGTTAGACAGGAATTTCCTTCCATTTCCCGAGGTTCCTTCCCAGCCTGGTCCTTCTGTCCCTTCTGGCTGCTCTGGACCCCCTGAACCACTTGAATTCCTCTTCGTGTATTTATCGCTTTATCTGAGGCGTTTCTCGTAACCTTTCACCAGATTTTTGAGGCCCGGCTTCTTCCACGTGACTCTTGCACGTGTCGCGTGTGTGTGAAACTCCCTCCATGTCTGGCTGAGTCTCAGAAGCCCCTCTGCTGCATGCGCCCTGATTCCATGCCTCTCGTTACCATTTCGCTTCTCATGGTTGTAGGAAACCCAGGACGAGTCGGCTGTGCTGTGGTTGGATGAAATCCAAGGCGGAATCTGGCAGTCCAACAAAGACACCCAGGAGGCCCAGAGGTGTACGTACCAGCCGCTTTATTTCTGTTCCGGTGGAGGGCGGGGATGGCGAGCTGCTCCAGGTGGTGGCCTTTGTTCCTCAGCCTGACCGAGACGGACACGTGTCGGGGGAACAGCTGGACAGTAGGGTCGTTAGGTGAACCAGTGTATTTGTTTAGGTTCTTCCTGAACTATTCCAGTAACAGTTGTCTTCCACGATAGTTGCCTTAGGAATCTTTGCCATCAACAAGGCCGTTGAGAGCAGTGATGTTGGCAGAACACTGAGTGCCCTCCGGTCCCCGGATGTCGGCCTGTACGGAGTCATCCCTGAGTGTGGGGAGACGTACCTGAGCGACCTGGCTGAAGCCAAGAAGAGCAAGCTGGCGGCAGGTGAGTCACGGGGGCATAAATGTGCGCCCTGAAGCTGAGAACTGGAGTGTGTGAGGCAACCGATGTAGACAAAGGGATAATCTATAGGGAAAGACACTTCCGTACAGAAGTATGGTATTTGGGCTTCTTTTAAATACCCTAAGGAGACAATAATATCCTTATTTTTGAAAACATTTTCCCCCTTGTGGGCAACTATGTTTAAAAAGGTCAATTTTATGAAAATGCAGGAAGGATCGAGATATTTGACTGTTTATCTTTCCTAAGGTATCAGTAGTTCCTCTAGTATCTAAGCCTCTAGGTAGATAAAGTAGTTTATCTGCAAAAGGAGAGGAACAAAAATAAAATCTTTTATCCGTTTATATGGCCTTTTTTTTATTAACCAGAAGGCGAAACGGTTGCAGATTTTTTTAAATCAAAAAGTAGTGTTCTGATACATGAAGTAATAGACATTGGTTTTGGAAGGAACAAAGCTAATCAAAGTTTATACCACAATTGGAGTTTGTGGGTATTTTCTTTTTGTAATGTAGATGGGAGTGAGCTAAATGCAACATCACAAAGCCATAATTTATGAGGAGATGAGGGTGTCCCTTTATCCCCATAGATCGAAGGAAAGGTGTGTGGAGTGGGCTTCATTTAGACTGTGAACCTCACCGGGACCATCCTGTCGTAGCAGACATGTGAGTGCGCGGAGCATAGCTCCGGGTCCCTGTAACCTTCCCTCCTTGTCTGCCAGGCGATAACAACAGCAAGTGGGTGAAGCACTGGGTGAAAGGCGGATACCATTATTACCACAATCTGGACACTCAGGAAGGAGGATGGGATGAGCCCCCAGGCTTTGTGCAGAATTCTCTGCAGCTTGCGCGGGAGGAGATCCAGGTAGGTCCCGTCTCTTCACATAAGAGGAAGCTGTGTTCAAAAGTGTGTCAGGGCTAATATCAGTTAGGAGGAACGGGGTGTGTGGTCAGGAGCCCTAAACTGAAATTAAGGCTATATAATCAACTGTTTTTGAGTAATTATTTTTCTAGTGGTTGGGAGAGGGACTGAGGCCTGAATTAGGAAAACGTCAGGATTGTAGAAGTAAGTCAGATACATTGTGTGCCTATTAAAATGTTGGATGATCCAGAAAACAAAAACGAAAAGTTGCTCTGACTCCGCATTAAATTCAGCTACTGTGAATCTCTCCCAGTTTTTACGTTTTCTACCTCTTTTCTGACTATTCCACAAGTTGCCCTGCAGTAGGCCATGACCCGTATGTTCAGGCCGTGTGTGCAGCCCGGCATGCCCGGGGCTTGATACTCAGCCCTTTGTTGGCCCCTGTTACTCTGTCTTCTTGTCAACGATGACCCAGGCATGGTCCCTGGTACCGACAGTGTTGGGCAGATGAGTGGGTACATAGGAGGTAAAAGCTTGAGTTTCTGGCCGTGGCGTGTTGGGATGTGAGGACTACCTAGCTGTGAAAAACGGGCCTGATTTCGTTCCCATTGCTCAAAGATCGAGTACAGGCTGAGAAAGCAGTGAGGGCTAGTGTGCGTGCTGTGGACACCACTGTGTTAAAACCTGCGTCCCTTCTCACCTGTGTGTGTCCTCCCACGTGGCCACGTGCTCTTGCAGAGTTCCATCTCCGGGGTGACAGCCGCCTATAACCGAGAGCAGCTTTGGCTGGCCAACGAAGGCCTGATCACCAGGCTGCAGGCCCGCTGCCGTGGCTACCTAGTCCGCCAGGAATTCCGGTCCAGGATGAACTTCCTGAAGAAGCAAATTCCTGCCATCACCTGCATTCAGGTATTTCGGGACCTATCACCCAGACAGCGGGTGGGCGCCTCGAGCGGGGCGAATAAACAGGCGGCTCTTACGACGGGATGTCTGAGTGTGGGTTTCCTTCTGACTCCTTAGTCTCCCCCTGTAATCAGAGTGCGCTCACTGTGGCCTTTAGTGCTGAGTCCCCAGGGGCAGCTTTTCTGGTGGGGCAGCACAGTGTCACACAAAGGACCCTGAGCGAGGAGTGACGGCCCCGCCGCTGCCAGGGAGTGGCGGGTCTGCTGTACCGAGCCAGTAAAAAGCCGTGCGGAGGCATTTCTGAAGGGTGGGGGGTGCTGGCAGGGACAGGGACTTGGCCGGTGCGCTCTGCTGGTGGCGCGCAGCCTCTGCCTGCGTTCCCACCACTGGAGGACAAGGTCCTCTTTCAAGCTTTCCCATGAGTTGCACTTGGATAGTATATCAAGAGGAGACTTTTCAGCGTCCTCTGATCCTTGGAAATAACGGGCCCACTGTCATGTTTGATGGTTGCAGTCGCAGTGGAGAGGATACAAGCAGAAGAGGGCCTATCAAGATCGCTTAGCGTACCTGCGCTCCCGTAAAGATGAAGTAGTGAAGGTATGGCGGCCCGGGCAGGCTCTCTCGGCATGGGGCGCGAGTGTGACCTGGGTCGAGATGAAGGACTTTTATAATGTCCAGGGTCCTTTTCCCACAGATTCAGTCCCTGGCGAGGATGCATCAAGCTAGAAAGCGCTATAGAGATCGCTTGCAGTATTTCCGAGACCACGTGAGTACTTTCTGGTAACAAGGGCTGGTAGAATCTGTTTTGCTATGTTTTGGGAGACAAATGACCAAAGGAATGTCTTCTTCTTTGTTCCTTAGATAAACGACATTATCAAAATCCAGGCTTTCATTCGGGCGAACAAAGCTCGTGACGACTACAAGACTCTCAGTGAGTAGCTGCGGCTCAGCGGAGAAGGAGTTGAGGCCATCGGGTTCTGGGTCTTCTCCGCGGATCTCTTTCCTTTCCTGCAGGCAAGGCTTCGGGGGGCGGGTGCCGCTTGTGACTGAACCCCCTTTGCTCACCTGTGGCTACGTGTCCTTTTCCTCGCGTGTTGGCCTTTGTCACAGCATAGCAATAGCGTGACCGAGAGGACTGCATGTGGTGGTTGTCTTTGCGCATCTCAAAAATAAACAAGTATCGCCCGGCTGGTGTAGCTCAGTGGATTGAGCGCGGGCTGGGAACCGAAGGGTCCCGGTTCGATTCCCCGTCGGGGCACATGCCTGGGTTGCGGGCCAGGTCCCCAGTGAGGGCCATGTGAGAGGCAACCATGCATTGCTTTCTCCTTCTCTTTCTCCCTCCCTTCTCCTCTCTCTAAAAATAAATAAATAAAATCTTTTAAAAAAAATTAAAAAAATAAACAAGTATCTGTGGATACGGCTGTTTCTTCCAGACCGTTTCTTGAGACCTAAAACTTTTCCCGGGAAGTTCGTTCTTTGTCTGACACGTGCTTTCTTTCTGTCAGTTAACGCTGAGGATCCTCCGATGATCGTGGTCCGGAAATTTGTCCACCTGCTCGACCAGAGTGACCAGGATTTTCAGGAGGAGTTGGATCTTATGAAGATGCGGGAAGAGGTTATTACCCTCATTCGTTCCAACCAGCAGCTGGAGAATGACCTCAACCTCATGGATATCAAAATAGGACTGCTAGTTAAAAACAAAATCACATTGCAGGTACGGTCCAGAGCCAGGCCGGGCTGCGGAGCACGCCGTCCTGCTTCGGTTCCCCTGCTAATTCGTGGGGAGGGTGGAGGCTGCCTTTCTCAGCGAATGCCATAAGTTTTTCCAAAGTTATATAAGAAATGGGATACTATAACTTAATAGCAAAATTTTAAATAGAGAAAAGATAAAACCATCCCGTAATTCCACCACCCCGCAATCATTTTGCATACTACATTTTAACTTAATGTTAAAGGATAAAATATTTTCCATACAATAAATAGTCATAAATGTTATTTTTAATGGCGGCATTATAACTCATTAGAAGATGCACTATCATTGACCTCTTTGGTTTGCAACTATTTAATAGGTTTTTGTTATTACAGATAATATGGCAGCTAATGTCTCAGTGCATATGTAGCTTTTATTGTATTTAAGGCTTTGCTTTTCAGATAGATTCCTAGGCGCTGGTTTGCAGACTCAGCGGGCGTATTTATGGGTCAGGGTCTTCACAGGGCGGTGGAAGCAGGACCACGTTTGAGTGGTGCACTGAGAGCGGGACACGGGGCAGTGAGTCCCTTGTGTGCGCCTTTCCCCGGCGCCCGGGGTTCCGTCTTTCAGAGCTTTCTGATTTGTGTGTCGTTGTTTTCTGTTTGCAGGATGTGGTTTCCCACAGTAAAAAACTAACCAAAAAGAATAAGGAACAGTTGTCGGACATGATGATGCTCAACAAGCAGAAGGGAGGTCTCAAGGCTCTGAGCAAGGAGAAGCGGGAGAAGTTGGAAGCTTACCAACACCTGTTTTATTTATTGCAGGCAAGTGGCTCCTGGAAGTGGTGTTGACAGCTTCGGCTCACTGACTTTGCATGAGAAAACCTTACCTGCAAGTCTCTATGGAGCTCTTTCTCATTTCCACTGAGCAGTGAGCAAACAGCTGTCTTATCTTTCTGTCTTTCTTGACATTTTCTTTATTTCGTCACTTACATGCATTCTAATCCTTCAGCTTCGGAACACCTGGAATATGTCTTCCAGCCTTTACATGATCTAGAAATGACTTCTCCCCTTGGTTTTATTTCAGACCAACCCCACCTATCTGGCCAAGCTGATTTTTCAGATGCCCCAAAACAAGTCCACCAAGTTCATGGACTCTGTGATCTTCACCCTCTACAACTACGCATCCAACCAGCGAGAGGAGTACCTGCTGCTGCGGCTCTTTAAGACGGCGCTCCAGGAGGAAATCAAGTAGGGGGTGCTCCTTGCTGTCAGGGGCTCAGGGCTGGAGACTTATTTCGGTTAATGCTTTGACTTGTGTGAAACACTTGAAAGAAGCATCCACTTGTTAAATTACTAACATAAAACGTAGCTGTTTCTGGGGAGGTGCTGAAATAATACATTTGCTAAATGAATTTTAGGGACATTTCCATATCAAAATATAATTTTTAAGAAGTTGATCTAAACACCAAGATTCCACACTTCTATCTAATAAAGGAGCTGTTCGCGCTCCCACGACTGAGTTTGCAGCAGCAGAAAGGTCTTCTGGGTTCAGACGGGGGCTGGTGCGTTTTCCCGAGACAGAACAAGTACCTCCTTCCCTCCCGCTGTTTCTGTGTCCAGAGATTAAGTAGGAAGGACCTCTAACCTCATATATTCTGTGATTAGTGTAAACTGAGTTTGCTTCGGATGTTTTCTTATAGGTCAAAAGTAGACCAGATCCAAGAGATCGTAACAGGAAATCCTACAGTCATTAAGATGGTTGTGAGTTTCAACCGTGGCGCCCGGGGTCAGAATGCCCTGAGGCAGATTTTGGCCCCGGTCGTGAAGGAGATTATGGATGACAAATCTCTCAACATCAAAACTGACCCCGTGGACATTTACAAATCGTGGGTTAATCAGATGGAGTCTCAGACGGGAGAGGCAAGGTACGGCAGCCATAACCCCCTTTTCTGTCATGTTTTTGTATATTTTTCTCTCTTTTTTAAAAAGCGGTTGACCTTTGATTTACAAACTAATAATTGTTCAAATAGTTTTTCCCTAAGAAACCTCTTTTTCGAATCGTTGACCCGATGATATGTTCACTTGTGTAGCACGTACTCACGGAGCTCTTCCTTACTGTGTGCCAGGCACCCTGTTGGGTGCACGTAAGAATAATGCAGTCATGAGTGAAACACCTCCCTGCCCTCTTTGGAGCTTATTTTTGAACAGAGGCGAAAGCAGAGTTAGAAGTTGAAGAATGTTTTCATGAGCCTTTGTGTAGGGAACTGAAATGGACAATATGGGAGGGAGCCGACTTGGATCGTGGGTAGGGAAAGCGTGTCTGAGAAGGTGAAGTTCCACTTCACTGAGACCTAAAGGAGAAGACGGGGCCTTCCCTGCCCAAGGCGAGGTGCAGGGCCTTCATGTCTGAAAGCTGCCTGGGGGCGGGAGGTCGGGAGGGTCTAGGACCCGAAAGGACATGGGCGTGACTGGAGATGCAGTTGGGCTGGAGTCTCGAGTAGATTTGAGCGTGATCCTTGTCTTGTAAAAACAGAGAGGAGAAGGTGTGGACTGAGTGGCGCGCTGCCCTGGGACATTGGGAGCTACGTGGACTGAGTTTACAGAATTCAGGAGATGCTGTGCAGGGCTATGGTTTGACCACCGGCATTAACACATCGAAAGCAAAAGTGTGTCCAGAGAATATGGGTAACGCTGGGCAAATACAGTTCAGAAGGCCAGAATATCTCTGGGTTTATCCAGCTCGGGCAGAGGTGGAGGGGATGGAGGATGGATGTGTGAGCAGCTGAGCCTGTGCAGGCTTCTTGTTCTGGAGCGGAGGAGGAGAACCTCTCCGTACCAGTCCTGCTCCAAGTGTGGTCCACAGCCCAGTAACTGGCAGTCGGTGCCGTCAGTGAGTGCACTGTGTAGCTCAGCTGCCTTTTTGTCTCACAAAGCCTGTCTCTGTTGTTGATTTTGGTGGAATTCTTGTGTTCAAAGCCCACCTGTGCTTGTGAGTCAGGGATGGTAGGAAGAATGGAGTGGTATCCCTCTCTTCTGGTGTCAGTTTCCTATCGGTCCTCTGACAGAGGACCGCCAGCCCCCCAGCTCCCTCTAGAGGCTCAGTGGGAAACTTGTTCCTTGCCTCTTCCGGTCTCCGGTGGCTGTCTGCACTGGTTGACTTGGGGCTGAATCACTCCAGTCTCTGCCTCCGCAGTCGCCCTGTCCCCTCTCTGGTGTGTGCCACTCTCCGTCTGCCCTCTCTTATTAGGGCACTGTGACTGGATTCAGGTCCCCAGATCATCCGAGGTCATCATCACTACCATCTGGCCTCATTGAAAGTCCCAGACCCTGACCCTGCCTTTGCTGTTTGGCTTCCGCTCGCTCGGTCCTCGTTCCTGCCTAGACCCGTGTTCTAGCACGTCTGCTATTCTCCTGCCAGTTTCTTCTCGCTCGGGGCCCAGTCTTTCAGTGATTGTGTCAGCTCGTCTGGCTTCACATCCTGTAGCTGTCACCTCCCTCCTCAGAACCCACAGGGTCACCGAGTCCAATGACTGTGTCGCTTTAATATCTCTCCGCTCTGTCTCCCTGGTCCCCACCCCTGAGTGCTTGTGTGTGCCCTCATCACCCCTTGATCTGGCTGGGGCGCTAGTCTCCTGTCTCCTTCATCACTGACTGTCTTTCCGTAATTCATTCCTTAGGGCAAGCCGCAGTGATCTGCCCCAGATCGCAGATCTGCTGTCTTTCCATGGCTCTCCCTGGCATCTAGGAAGGTCCACACTGCTTAGCATCCTACACAGGGCCCTGCAGGACCTGGCCCTACTTCCTCTCCCACCCTCATTTCTACTCTTCATTTTCTTTGTATTTGATCTTCCTTCCTAGAAGACCCTCCATCCTTTTTCCTGAGTTCAAATGTTTCTTCCTTCTGGAAGCCTTCCTTGATTTCTCCAGTCTAAGGCGAAGCCCCTTCTGTGGCCCCACAGCTCTTGTGGTCAACCTCCTACTTGTGGCACAAAGTGTTTTAAATAAATATCTGTTCGTGTGTGTCTCCCCCCCAGATAGGAAGAGACTCAGGAAGCGATCCTGTCTCTTACCTTTTATCCCAAGTGCCCGTCATGGTGCCTGCCACATAATTCGGGGCACCCAATTCACAGCTGAAAACCTGAGGTCAGGTGGTGCCCCACTGTTCACCCGCTCAGGGAACGTGACGAATTGCCTAATCTCTCTGGGTCTTTCTGTTTGTGAAAGACAGGGTCCTGCCTCAGGCAGTCCCTGGCTTCCGGACTGACATTACTGAGGGTCATTTCTGCTTTCCCAGCAAACTCCCCTATGATGTGACTCCTGAGCAGGCTCTGGCCCACGAAGAGGTCAAGACACGGCTGGACAACTCCATCAGGAACATGCGGGCCGTGACCGACAAGTTCCTCTCGGCCATCATCAGTTCTGTGGACAAAATCCCGTGAGTGCGCCCGTTGTGACCCCGCGTAGAGCCCCGCGTCCATGCCCCCTTGCTCCCTGGCCCTTCTCACGGGTTTGTGCGTCTCATAGCTACGGGATGCGCTTCATCGCCAAAGTGCTGAAGGACTCGCTGCATGAGAAGTTCCCCGACGCTGGTGAGGACGAGCTGCTGAAGGTAAGTAAGCCTCCTCAGGCGGGCGCAGCCTCGCCTTCCAGTGGAACTCGGAGGGAAAAGTTACAAACCTAGGCCTGACCACAGACCTTTCAGTGGTGCCTAAGCGTAGATGCTGGCAGTAGCTCGCCATTGGCGGTGAGACTTTGAAAGCCACTGTAAATAGTAAAGGACACCTCCCTGAGTTTCTGTAGCGTTTGAATGGCCCACATCCAGCAGGTCCTCGTGTTATTTTTCCTGTCTTGCGATAAATTTCCTGTCTTTTCGCTGGACAGTTGCTCCCCCTGCTGGTGGCCGGGTGAATGGGCGCAAGCCCGACGGTTTCTGCTAAGGCTGTTGCTGGTAACTGTCTCACTTGGCTATGCTCCTTTCTTTCTTTTCTTTTTTTTTTCTTTCTCTTAATCTGAACGCTTTTTTCTTCTCTCTCCTAGTTCTGTGCTTTCCTACACTGAGGCCTCGATTCTAGACTTTCTGTTCAGGTGAATTCATTTGTTTTGGAATGATACTCTAAGGAGAATGCTGTGACTGTCCTCGAATTCTTCTGTGGAAGAGTTGTGTGTGGAGTGACTTTAATTTCAGACGCATGACGTTGGCTACCTTGGGAGTGTGCAGCATGAGGGTGCTGGGGGTTGGACAGAGTATGCCCATTAGGCCATGCGTAAGGGTTTATTTTAACTGTTTGCTAGCTTCTTAGAACGAAAGCGCTCCCACAGGAAAGCGAACGGTGTACGTGGCGACGGGCTTATTTGCTGCCGTGACACGTGAGCAGAGGGCGCCTTAACGTGCTCAGGACCCGACTCCAAGTCTCAGTTTTGCCTTCCGAATCTGTGCTCTCACTGTAGTGGTTTTCAGTTCTGTTCTCATTTTCTTCCTTTCTGCATCCAAACGAGGGGCGCCTGGCCATGCTAGGTTCAGGCCTTGAGAGAACGTATGTGCGTGCATGTCTGCATGTGTGTCCATGTGTGTGGTGTTTATTTTCTTACTCCCAGGCTGCATTTTTGGTTTTCTCGGTTATTGCAGACTCATCTGCGGCTTCCTTGGTGGGGTGGCTTTTAACACCCATCTTCCTTTCTCATCTGTTCCCAGATTATTGGTAACCTGCTTTACTACCGCTACATGAATCCGGCCATCGTTGCCCCGGATGCCTTTGACATCATTGACCTGTCGGCAGGGGGCCAGCTCACCACGGACCAGCGCCGAAATCTGGGCTCCATTGCCAAGATGCTCCAGCACGCCGCTTCCAATAAGATGTTTCTGGGAGATAATGCTCACTTAAGCATCATTAATGAGTACCTTTCCCAGTCGTACCAGAAATTCAGGTAAGGGGAGAGGGGTCAGGGACTAGAAGGGCCCCGCGCGTGGGTTTCTGTTGCTGAGGGCAAAGACGAGACTGAGAGCCACGTCTCGCTCTCTCCGGGCTGCTGCGTTGTAGAATCCGTGTTTGCTGTGCTCAGAACTCCGGGAGGTGCTCTGTACAAGCATATTCTTGTGGAAGAGACAGCACCGCACAGGAAAACAGTGGTTCTGCCTCAGGCGTTTGTCACTTTGTAACCAGGAAAGAACCGGAGAGTACTGGCAGTAATCTGTAAATTAAATATGCAGTTGTGAGTTCAAGGCACCGCATTAGAGGCAGAGCTGGTTCTCCTCAAGTTAGGACACAGGTGTTTGGTGGGCAGGTTCTCGTGGGAGGAGCTAACACGGAGTGGGGGTCGGTTCTGGGGAGAGAGGATCTTAGAGCCAGCACCCCAAGGCCCTCCAGCACGGCAGACACGCAGCACTTTTCTCTGGAATCAACCGTCTGCGCTGGCTTCTGCTTGAACACGCTGCTCCTGCGGTTTGTGGGGTGTCCGCTCGGCAGCTTCTCACCCATGTTGGGCTCCGGCTCTTGTGTTTCTCTCCAGGCGGTTTTTCCAAACTGCCTGCGACGTCCCAGAGCTGCAGGATAAGTTTAACGTGGACGAGTACTCGGATCTCGTGACCCTCACCAAGCCCGTGATCTACATCTCCATCGGTGAAATCATCAACACCCACACGGTCAGTCTTTTCCTTTAATCACTTAACGTCGGGCTCTGCCCTGAACCGCCTTCTCTGGCTACGCCTTCCTATCTCCGGAAGCCAAATTACTCACCTTCCTTTGATCTTCCTGCCATCACATCTGCCTGCTGCTTGTTATTCATAACAACATCCACCACATTTCTCAAAGTGGCCCAGGCCGCCTGCAGCAGAGTCTTCTGGGCTGCCTGTTAAAAACGAAGTTGCTCAGCCCCGCACAGGCCTCCTGGGCCAGAGTCCCCACGCTGGACACCAGAACCTCCATGGCGAGCCCTGCCCTGGGGCCCTGATTGAGCGCCTCTTTTTCTTCTTTTCACCCCGGATTTTACCGCTCATTCCTCAGGGTTATTTTCCTCACATGAATAGAATATCAGCTTTTTCCTCTGTGTTGCCATAGAGTTCTTTTCCCTTGGGTATTCCCTTTTTTCCAAATACTTTGTAATTCAGTCCTCTTCCCTCTTGGTGACATATAGAACAGGAAATGAGAAAGCATATGAAATGTTAGGTATTGTCATTTCCGGGCTGTCTCTTGGGATCATAGCATTATAGAGGCTTCGCTTGGCCTGCCTCCCGATCACAGCAGTGCCGTTGGAGCGCCCCGCTCTCTGGCCTGCGGGCACTGCATGCTGGGAGCAGCGGGGAGAGCGTGACTGTGAGTGTTCTGTGCAGGCCGTAGGGCACACTGGTGGCTTTGGTTATGGAAGTCTTCCATGTTCTGGAAGTCTTTGGGCTTCCGTGTTCTTTCTCCCATGGGGTACATTAAATCCCTTGTACCCGTAGGGTTGAGAGAGTACCGTTGTTTTTTGTCCACATATCGTAAGCCAGCCAGCAGAGGCCAAGTGGGGTGCTCTCTGTGTTGCTGATTCGGGTGGGTTTGGATACAGGAGTGCTATCGTCTAGGCTCCTTCTGTGCCGTTTGGCAGCGTGGGTGGGGACGGGGGTGCCGGGCTGAGCGTGTAAAGGGAACTGATCCCTCGGTGTTCGGTGCAGCTCCTGTTAGATCACCAGGATGCCATTGCCCCGGAGCACAATGACCCAATCCACGAGCTGCTGGACGACCTCGGCGAGGTGCCCACCATCGAGTCCCTGATAGGTACCGTTCTGACCTACCCACCCGGAGGAGGGGCCTGTGACGGAGGAGGGTGGTGATGGGCACTTCTCTGTGTCTGCACTGCTCGAGCTTGGATATACGTCAGGGAAGAAAGTCCATGTGGCCCTGCCTGTGAGGAACTGATGTGTAGTAGAGGAGATCATTTTTTTTTTTTTTAAGATTTTATTTAGTTTTAGAGAAGGGGAAGGGAGGGAAACATCGATGTGCAAGAGGTACATCAATCGGTTGCCTCTCACACACCCCCAGCTGGGGACCTGGCCCGCAACCCAGGCATGTGCCCTGACCGGGAATTGAACCAGAGACCTTTTAGTTCACAGGCTGGTGCTCAATCCACTGAGCCACACCAGCCAGGGGAAGAGGTCATTGTAAATGTGTGTATACCCATGATCATGTAATAGAAGTTGTAAGTCCCATAAAGGAAATGAACAGAGAGAGAATTACAATGCAGTGTTGAAATGATTATCATACATTTATGAAATTATTTCGTGATGGATCCTTCACTTTTATCGTGTGGCATATATTTCCGTCTGTCGCTCAGTAAGCGGTGCCCTTGCCACAATGCGCATGCCAGCTTCCTCGGGTGTCTCCTTAGGCGTACGTGGCCTTTTCCTTGTGTTTGTGTCTCCTCTCCCTGTTCCCTGCCTTCGTTGCCCTCATTCTCTCTACCCTCCCCAAACTTTAGGAGAAGGCGCTGGCAATTTAAATGACCCAAATAAGGAGGCGCTGGCTAAGACGGAAGTGTCTCTCACACTGACCAACAAGTTTGACGTGCCCGGGGGTGAGAATGCAGAAATGGACGCTCGGACCATCTTACTGAAGTGAGCACTGAAAGTGGGAAGGCCGGAGAAAATGTAAGCCCGCGATCGCGTGGCCTTGGTGAACGAGTCTGCTTGCTCATTCCTGAAACGTCACCTTGGCCTAGTAAGCCCGTCATAATGGCAGTTACTCCACGGGTTACATGTGCCGTGGGACTTACCTGCCTTTTTGCCAATAAGATGCTGAAGCGAAATCTGCATCTTGGAAATCTTGGCCCTGGCACCCGTTCTCTTATAGTTGCCGCAGTGAGTCGGGCCTTGGGTGCCTGGCGCTAGCAGCTGCCCAGCGGGGCCTCTGGGAAGTGGCGTTTGTACCAGCGCTGCTTACGTCCATTGAGAGGAAGAAGAACGCCTGGTAATAAATATTTGAATGTTTCCTCCATTTCCTTTCAGCACAAAACGTTTAATTGTGGATGTCATCCGGTTCCAGCCAGGAGAAACCTTGACTGAAATCCTAGATACACCAGCCACCGGTGAACAGGTAAAATGTGGGGGTGTGGCACGCACCATAACGAGGTGCAGAGGGGCGGGGGACACAGGTACCAAGAGGTGGTAACCTGGGGGCAGACCTGAGGGTGGAGGTGGTTCAGGCTTATTGAGTGACTGTGTGTGTGTGTATGTGTGTGTGTGTGTTTTAATTTAATCCGGGGCAGAATCAGTGTGTCTGCCCGGTGATTTATTGAATCTTATATTAAGCCTTGGTAGATAGAATAAAGGTACAGGATGTGGCTCCTAAACTCAACAAATTCCTGATCTGGTTGGGGAAATGCGATACGTACTCCAGAAGCAATTAGGAGACCTTTAAAATTTAACTGTAGTGTTGGCTGTAAAAACGCCAAAAGTTCGGGAAAGCGGCCAGCGAGGGGCTGAGCAGCAGGAAGAAGGGGCTCGAATCACACTTAGAAAGAGTGGGTGGGTGCGGCAGCAGAGGGGCCTGCGGGCGGGGGCACGGAGGAGGGGCGGGGCGACGGACCAGGCTGTGTCTCTAGAGCGAAGGCCAGGGTGAAGGTGAGTGGCTAACACCCGACAACAGATCGTGAAGAACCTCAACCCTGGGCACAAGCTTGGCACCGGAGAGGTCAGGGCTAAAGAGCCTTCGTGACCTTGGGGACCGTTTAATGCTGATTGACTTGGTGGTCCCATCAGAGCAGCTGGGTGGGGAGGCGGCACAGCGGTGAGACACGGGTGAGTCACTTCAAGGGTAAGTCTCCTGCTTCACGTTCTCTTAAAATGAGAAAAGTAGGTCACGTGGTTTGTTGTCAGATTTTGAACACAGGAATCCTTTCCCTTAAGTGACAGTTGACTTGGAAGCCATATATAAAAAGCAGGTAAAGCAAGAGCTACTCTGACAGCAGCAGGTCTGGGGCCCTGGGGACCCCGCTTTCTGGGACTCTGTGGCCCCTGTGGGAGTCCCTTCGGCCTGCACAGAGGACTGTTTAAAAGCCACAGTTCTCCCTGGCTGGTGTAGCTCAGTGGATTGAGCGCGGGCTGGGAACCAAAGGGTCGCTGGTTCGATTCCCAGTCAGGGCACTTGCCTGGGTTGCAGGCCAGGTCCCCAGTGGGGGCCACATGAGAGGCAACCACACATTGATGTTTCTCTCCCTCTCTGTCTCCCTCCCTTCCCTTCTGTCTAAAAGAAAAACAAACCCAAAAAAAACAACAATAACACAGTTCTAAATGAATCCTCTGCTTTTAGAAGCTGTGATTGATCACTGATTAGATAGATGTGTATGAGGGGCAAGAAAAAAGGCAAAAAGACACAAGCAATGACTGTGACCTATTTAACCTACAAGGAAATTACAGGTGGTGGGGAGGGTGCGTCTTCACCGAGACCTTGATGCCGGTTTGGTGCTGTCAGCCATGTTCTTCCATTTAATCCTCGCGCCTCCCCTGCGAGGCGAGTCCCCTCATCCTCATTTTGCAGGTGAGGAGGCTGAAACCCTGCAAGGTGACTAACCTGCCCCGGGTCATCCACGTGTGGCCGCAGAGCCAGACTGGGACCCCGTTGTCCATGCTCTCCGCCTTCTGTGGTGCGGAGTTGCCTGGACACTAGGGGGAGCCCGGGCAACGTGGGAGAGGGGCGCTCCCGTGTGGGAGGGGTCACAGCCATTCCAGCCTGAGCAAACAGCTCCGAATATGGCCCTGGAGCCTTAGTGGCAAAGGTTAGGGATCCCTCAGCACAGGTGATCTCTGAAGTGTTGAGAGGGAACATTACAGAAAAATGACCCCAGGCCACTTGCAGGTACCAAACCCACCACGCTCAGGGCAAGAGGAAGACGCAGAGATGAGCTAGGCGACCCTGAGAAGAGGCCCTGGTTTGGGCGTGGGGTGGCCATAGAGAGTGGCAGGCGCAGAAGCCCCCTGGCAAAGAGAGAAAGACAAAAGTGCCGAGTGAATCGAACAGCAGCGGCGGGTCATGCGGCGGGGGGATCACATGGGCACACGTTGGGTGTTGACTGGGAAAGACAGAAGAATCCAGGGAATATCTTTGTATATTCAAGCTGCTGGCATTGCTAATGCCAGTTTAGAAGCAGAGGCGCGGCCTGAGTGTGATTCAGGCCGGACAAGGTGGCAAAAAGGATCAGCAAGAATTTACTGAGCACCGGTGCTGCACTGGCAGAGTTATAACGCTTACCGAGCTGTGTTTCAAACAAAGTTAAGTGGCTTTCATGTTCCAAAATGTAATAGGGAAAAAACGAAGGATTTTATAGCCCATAGAGCCCAGTCTCCTAATCGTACCTGAGAATCTAGGAGAAGCCCCGAGAAGCCAGGTGATTAAAAGGTCGGTCAGCTGTTGGTGAAGTCGTTTTCCTTTGTTCCCAGAATGCGGTGTGAGGGCTGTGTCAATTCAGGTGCGGGCATGCTGTGTCAATTCAGGCTTTGGATCGGTGTCCTGGGTTTACCAGGAGCTTCTTTTTCTTCCGGGTAGGAGACAGAGCATCAGAGGGCCATGCAGAGACGCGCCATCCGTGACGCCAAAACTCCCGACAAGATGAAAAAGTCAAAATTTGTCAAGGAAGACAGCAACCTCACTCTGCAGGAGAAGAAGGAAAAGATCCAGTTGGGCTTGAAGAAGCTGACGGAGCTCGGGACGGTGAACCCAAAGAACAGATACCAGGAGCTCATCAACGACATTGCCAGGGTAGGACCCTAGGGGGCACCGGTGGCCGGCCTGGCCACGTTCACAGCTCTCTCAGAGGCTTGTAGAGAGACAGTAACTACTCGGGACCACATGCCTTCAGTTCACGGGCAAATTAGTGTCCTTTTCTCTGAAGAATTGTGTCTGATTCTTCTAACCTGAGGACTTGTCATCCCTTGATAACTTACTTCAGAGCCTGAATGAATAGCAAGACGGCAGAACTAGAATTTCCTGTGTCTCAATTTAATTTGTCTTTGGTCTCTTTGGAATTTTCCGGGTCTTTTTCATGATTTCTCTGTATTATAAATTCACATTAGCTGATCCTCAGATCCTTATCATTTTCTCCGTCTTCTGACATGTTTTAAGACTTAAACCAGCTTCTCAAGTAAATTCTGAGAATGTGGAAGGAAGTCTGTAAAAGTAACACAGTGCCCTACCTGTAGAAAATACAAATGGGGAGAAAAATAGAGAGATCTGAATTTCTTTGTTAATTATTGAACATGAATTCCTGCCTGCTAAGAATGGGTGGTCACGCAAGGCAGAGTGAGGCACTGCTGGGTTCTCCTGTTAATGATTCAGGAAGCACGTGACATCTGTCATTATTTTCCTCACTTTAATCATTGTGTCCCAGGATATTCGGAATCAGCGGCGATACCGGCAGAGGAGGAAGGCCGAGCTGGTGAAACTGCAGCAAACGTACGCCGCCCTGAACTCCAAGGCCACTTTCTATGGCGAGCAGGTGGATTACTATAAAAGCTATATCAAAACCTGCCTGGATAATCTGGCCAGCAAGGGCAAGTGAGTATTGCTTTCAGAGAAGCCGTGTTATGGGGAAAAAGCAGCGGGGGCAACTGAAGCGGCATGGGAAATTTTTACTTCAAGCACACCGGACCTCTTTATTGCGTTAGCTCTTCATTTTGCTTCCGACTGTTTTTGCAAATTCCTGGTCCCACTTGTCGTTTTGCGTGATGCAAATGAGCGCTGCGTAGGGGGTCTCACAGGTGCTTATTTCTAAGCGTTCCTTATTCCAAAATACCGTCCTGGTCCTAGAAATTAAACAATCATGATGGAGATTATCTAGTTGTCCCAAAACCTGGCTGTGCCTCAAAGTCACATAAGGAATATTAAACAGGCAAAGACAGTCCCTGACTTCCCTGCCGCTGAGGAACGTCTGGCACAGGCTGAAAACCATGAGTCTGCCTGTTTTATAGGGAGGGAATCGGAAAACCCAGGGGCGTGGGGCGGTAAGTGTGGGTTCTCCTTGTAGGTTAGTTTGGTTTTTGCTCCTGACTTTTCCTTTTAAGAATTTTTAAGCCTCAGAAAAGTTGAATGAATAGAACAATAAACACCTGCATACCCTTTGCCTAGAGTCACGTGCTTTTAACATTTTGCTGCAGAATCCACTCTCTCTCTCTCTCTCAGGAATCAGGCCCATTTCACCCAGCTTGCAGGCCTGGCTCCTATGTCCTTTCAACACGTCTTCATCATTCTTGAGAACTTCCTAACTTAATGGTAGCAAGATGCTTCTGGTTCACCTTGAGCTTCCCCACTGCCCCTGCCGCCCCAGGCTTGGAATTAGCTCTTTTTCCAAACATTCCTGATTCCCTTTAATGAAGAATGGTGTTTAGAAATACCATTCTTCATCAAGTGGGTGCATTGCCATGGAGTCATCACTGCTTCTAGGCCTGCTGAGACAGGGCTAGGTTGTCATTTCTTTTTAATGCCTGCATAGTATTCCGTTGTAAAGCTGGATAGAACAACTGATTCAATAAGCTCTCCGTTGATGGGCATTTCTGTTGTTTCCCGTTATTTATTATAAAAATTTCTGCAACAGATAACTTGTACATGTCATTTTCCCGACGTAGGCATATTTTTAAAGATAAATGACTAGAAGCAGAGTTGCTAAGTCAAAAGTTTTGTGCAGTTATAACTGGGACAGACACTTCGGTTGCCTTCCATAGGGACAATTCCCTTTTGCACTCCTACCGGCATTTCTGCCCCGTTTCTTGAGACCCACCCCCAACCCTGGGGTCCCAAATCCCTGGTTTCCGTTCATCTCTGTTTTTGTCACCTCTTGCCTCAGTTATCCCAATTGCTCCTAACATCTGTTTCTTTTTCCTTGCTCCCATTCGTCTGTAATTGCTATGCTGGCTTAAGCTCTCAAAAAGTATTAGTCTGAGATGTTTCTGTTTTTTCCCTACACAGCCGAGGGGCTTGCAGTGACTCCCCCGGGATTCAGTAGAGACCCCCGGGCGGGGGTCACGGGCCCCTATACTTCCTGGTAGGGGCTTAGGTTCTGTGAGGGTCGTAGGAAGATTAAGACACTGTCAAATCCATGAGGTGTTCTCAAATGTAATTTAAAGACAAAATTGATGTAATAATCTTCCCCTGGTTTGCAACAAAATTGCCTAGGCAAATCTCAACATTAATTTGCCATTTTGGAATTGGTGTGTTACCCTTGTGTGTGGGAAGTTTGTTTTCTGACCTCATATCCTCAAATTGCCAACAGAATTGAGGGAGATTGTTATTTATAGAAAGTGGCATGACATCATTTTTTACAGGGTCTCCAAGAAGCCTAGGGAAATGAAAGGAAAGAAAAGCAAAAAGATTTCTCTGAAATATACGGCAGCAAGACTGCACGAAAAAGGCGTTCTTCTGGAAATTGAGGAACTACAAGTGAATCAGTGAGTATTTACTTTTTGACTTTGTTTTGTACATTGATTTTTTTAAAGAAAAAATTCTGCCGTTATTACATCTTCCTCTTACTGCCTTTATTTCTCTCAGCTGGGTGATCACTTTTCTATTTTTCTATCTATTTACACATATTTACGTGCAGAGTTAGACCTGGTAATCAGAGTTCGTTGTCTGCCATCCACGGGAAGTACTTCTTTTCCTCATTTGTACCCTTGCTGTGCGGATCCCATTTTAATTTTCCCCGTCACGGCAGGAAGCCATTTCTGCCATTGCTTCTGCTTCGGAACAAAGATGTCTTGTAGAACTGGGGCTCTGTCCCCATTCAGCCACACGCATTTCCCTCTCTTGGCCCCTGGCAGCCACCGTTCTGACTGGCTTATGTCACAAAGCATGATGTCCCCGGGTCATCCGTGTTGTAACGTGGGGCAGATTTCCTTCCTTTCTAAGGCGGAATGCTGCTCCGTTTCGGGAATAAACCCTCTTGTTTCTGCACTCACCCATCGATGGGCACCTGGGTTGCTTCCACCTCTTGGCTGCTGTGGATGATGCTGCGGCGCACATGGACGTGCAAACGCCTCTTTGAGGCCCCGCTTTCAGTGCTTTTGGATGCACACCCAGGAGTGGCATTGCTGGGTCATTCGGCAGTTCCGGTTTCGATTTTTTGAGGAACTGCCTTACTGTTTTCCACATTAGTGGGAAAGTTTTTTTTTGTTTTGTTTTTTTTAAGATTTTATTTATTTATTTTTAGAGAGAGGGAAGGGAGGAAAACAGAGAGGGAGAGAAACATCAATGTGTGGTTGCCTCTCACATGGCCCTCACGGGGACCTGGCCCGCAACCCAGGCATGTGCCCTGACTGGGAATCGAACCGGGACCCTCTGGTTCCCAGCCCGTGCTCAATCCACTGAGCTACACCAGCCAGAGCATTTTTTCATTTTTTTTAAAAGTCTATATGTGTTGCCAAAATATTTTCCAGCAGTGTCTGAAGGGTGTACGACAGTGCCTACTTAGCTCACTACTTTCTTTCCATCATTGAACAATATTTTTTGATGTTTTTAAGTTCAACATTTTAAAAAAAAGTATCAATGTATTCTGGTTGATTTGTGTGTGTATGTGTTTAAAATGTGGCTTATTATCTGTATTTTCTCTGGTCATTGTTTCAGTTGGGGATCACGGTCTTTTGGGGTTTTTTTTTTTTTTTTTTTTTGATTGAGCACTTTTTGCATTTTTCAAATTCATTTCATAATATTTATTACCTTTTATTTTGTAATCATTTTCTACTGCTATTCAAGTGCTTACCATTCTTTGCCTCTCTTGTTTCTTTTTAATTTGCTACTGTGGGCTTAGAAACCAAATAACAGCCCGGCTGGTGTGGCTCAGTGGATTGAGCGCGGGCTGGGAACCAGAGGGTCCAGGTTCGATTCCCAGTCGGGGCACATGCCTGGGTTGCGGGCCGGGTCCCCAGTGAAGGCCATGTGAGAGGCAACCATACACTGCTCTTTCTCCCTCCCTTCTCCTCTCTCTGAAAATAAATAAATAAAATCTTTAAAAAAAAAGAAACCAAATAACAAATTAAGTCTGTTAAAATACAATTATTTATTACATAAAATAGCTTTCTTTAAAGAACACCGAGTAAGGATCTCCTGTTGAGTGAAATGTGCGCATTTAGTGCACAGATTCGTGACTCTTAGCTTCTCAGCACCACTTCTGCATCTTTCATGGTTCTCAGCTCAGTTCGGAACAGATGAGGTTGCTCCGTAGATAAGTCCTGGACATCTGGAGTGACCTGCTTTGATCACTTGGAAAACGGCACTTTCCCGCCTTCTTCTGGTGCCATAAAATTTACGGCCACGTAACTTGTTGAGAATGAATGATATCTTAAATATATTCAGTGATGCCAACATATCTGTAGTGGTACTCAATGCATTTATAACTGTAGCACCCGCTCTTTCCAGAAAACGTCTTCTCTTGGTTCTTTCTGTTCTGACTCCCTTTTGTTGATTTACTCACTCCTTCCGGTCTTCACTGGTGCATGCGTTCTGACGCCCACCCTGGCCACCCTCTCCTTCCAGCCCCGTTTGCTCTTGATTCTCCTCTTGCCCAGGGTTCGGCGGTGGCCGCATGGAGCCAGGAGAGGCTCTCTGACGCATCCCTGCTGAGGCCGTTGGTGACGTTCCTCAGCAATCCATCCCTCTGCCAGAGAAAGCGAGCGCTCGGGGCTGGGGGTGGGGGTGGGGTACTGTTCGTCTCCTTTTTGCCTTTATAGGAATACTTTGATATGAGACCACGAAAAAATCACACCCTTACGATGTCCTGTTTCAACAGGTTTAAAAACGTTATCTTTGAAATCAGTCCAACAGAAGAAGTTGGAGACTTTGAAGTGAAAGCCAAATTCATGGGCGTTCAGATGGAGACGTTTATGCTGCATTATCAGGTGGGTCTGCGCCAGGTGGAACCGACAGCTCTGTGTCTGGGGTGGTCGTGCCCTTGTCCAGGTCGGAGAATAGACAGGAAGGAGGCCCACCTGGGGAGAGCTGCCCGAGTGAAGTGAGTGGGGGGTGGGGTGCCACGCTGTGGAGAAAGGGCTGTGTCCAATTTCTGGGTGTCTGGTTTGTTCTATACACTCCCAGATGTGGGAACCTTCCGAGAGCAATGACCTGAAGCTCCTGCTTAGTGTTGCCACGAAACTGAGCTTATTAAACCTTGGACTTGAACAAAAGACTCAAGTACGAGTCTTGTCAGTACAAAATTGTAAGCCTGCTCAGGCTACTGCTTGACATCCTTATTTTACATTTTGATTCGGTGTCGGTGCTTAAAGGACCCTTTCTGACAGGTGTGCATAAACTGCATCTTTGTAAACTGCACCCCATTGTAAATTCAGACAGATGCTGCAGTGAATCGTTTCACAATATAATTAATCTTAATTTTTATTTTGCAATATCTCTGAATGTTATGCATTAAAACATGTCAGGGCACGGGGCGAGATCCAGGGTAACGTGCAGCTGCGTAGGGAGCCTTCAGAGCCGGTTCCTGTCCGTCCCTCCCGCCGCGTGCCCCGCTGAGCTGCCGTCCCGCACCTGCACTTGCACTTTTGCACAGGCTGCTGTCCTCCAGCCAGGGGTCATGCCCTCCCTCCCGCCTCTTCTCCCCTCGTTTATTGTGGTGCCGCCCCGAGAGCCTGGGGTCAGCCGAGCCGCAGTGCGTTTCCTCTTTGCCCCGCAGCCTTCGGGGGGGCCTCTGGTCCTGTAGGTGCTGACTGGGGTTCCTCTCACCCCCAAGCTGTGAGCGCCTCGTGAACACCCAGCGTTGTTTTGTTTCCTCCTCGGTGATTCGCAGACCCTCAGAACATGCTAGCGGAGCACATGTGAGATGGTTTTGTGATGCCACATCTAACTCAAGTACTTACACAAAAAGACCCCATTAATCCCCCCCACTCCCAGTTTCCCCAAATTCTGACCAGTCTGCCTTAGGCCGTGTGTTCCTCTGGGTATGCATTCATGAAAAAGGGGACAACTGCAGGTGCGAGGTACAGGTGACACGCCCGGGGCCTGGTCTTCACGGAGCTGCTAGGCTTTTCCTTAAAAGAGGAACTGGTTGAACTTCTGGGGCCCTTTCAAGCCCGTTGACTCTTGCTCTCTCGTCACTGCCCTTCGGAAGTTGAAGGCAGAGGAAGCCAAGCAGGCTTCCCGAGCGTGTCTGGATGGACGGTGGAGGGTGGTGGGAAAAGCAGCAGCCGAGCGGCAGGTCCCGAGTCAGCACGCCCAGCTCAGAACTGTCCGTCACGTCATCCACCGTCCCTGGGCCTCATCTTTAAACTTGAAGTAACCACCTCTCAGGGGATTTTTGTCAGGCTTAAAAAGACACTATACAGTGTGCTCACACGATGTCGAGAACATGGCAGACACCTAATAAACATTCCACCCTCTCTCCCTTGCCTTCAGAATGTAAAAGCTCTTTCTTGTGAAGCAGAAATTGAGCCCGTAGTCGGGGTTGTTGAGACCCCATCACTGGCCGTGTCTTGTTTTCAGTGATTGTGGATTTCATCAGGGATTGAAACGCCCTCCCCTTCTCCAGGCTGAGCCATCACTTAGACAAAGTAGAGACACATACTTGTGAAATAAAAAGCGTGGTTGTGTGTGATGACCGAACAAGGTGCTTTTTCCTTGCATGCTTTGTATATTTTGATGTGAGCCATGTGACTTCTTAACTCCAAACATACCGGAAAATTCAGTTGACCAATGTGCGCTTGGCTGGCGCTGGCGGGGCGGCGGTAGCTTCCTTCTCAGTCCGTGTCTCCCCAGACCCACGAGGAGCGCCGCATTCCCTCTGGACCCCGTCCTCACGTGTCCTTTCTTCTCTTGTTCCACGGACTTGATTCACTGTCAGAGTGTTTTTCTGAACAGGACCTGCTGCAGCTACAGTACGAAGGGGTTGCCGTCATGAAATTATTTGACAGAGCTAAAGTAAATGTCAACCTCCTGATCTTCCTTCTCAACAAGAAGTTCTACGGGAAGTAATGAGCCTTTGCCGCCGGCCCATGAGGGTGAAGGATGAAGCACCTCACACCTGCTTCCTGGGGCCCCCCCCACCCGTCGGAAGCCAACGCCCCGCCCCCCGAGGTGCCTCACCCTGACGCACTCCCAGGTTTGCCCTTCCGACCCCTCCCTCCCTGACTGGACACTCAGAGCGCCCTTTTTTAAATAGTGAAATTGTTTTTCGGGCTTAGTGTGACCCTTCTTGTTCCTTTGTTTTCTCGTTCCACTTAGGAAAGAATGGGAACTTGACTAAAATCTTTGTGTTGTTTTGAGCTTAGCGGTTGCATCCCTGTACTGTAGCTTTGGTGCCTGTTTCAATCAACAGTAGTGACGGTGGGATTTGAAGGCTCGTGATTTAAAGGGGAAGCTATCAGCACCGATAACATACATAAAAGACACAATGAAAAGGTCAGGTTACCTATCCCTATTAGGTTGTCATTTAAAAGTGAAGTTCCTTTATATTTTTGTCTCATCGGTCAAATTGAAGCGTGAGGGGTTATCGGTCCTCCTCCCTCTGTCTCCCTTTATGGCAGGAGCTAAGAGAAGTCACCATTCTGTGTTTAAAGGAAGCTTTCTGTGTTCCAGAAAAGGGAAATGATGTTCTTCAGCTTCACCATTAGATTTTGATAATTCAGTGGATGAGAGGGTCCCGTTGATAAAATTCAGCCATTTAGGTAAATTGAGGCTGTCTGAGGCACCTGCCTGTTGGCCTTGGTGCACAGAGGTTGACGAGATTCACGAAGCCGCTCCCCTCCGTCCCTGTGGCCAAGGAATGGGTTAGCCTAGCATAGGATGTAATTTTTTAAAAGCTGGTATTTTAAGAGTGCCTTATTAAAGTGTAGATTTATTTCTTACAGTGTGGGTGATAGGAATTTTAAAGATTTATATAATGCTTCAAAGTCTTTACAATGCTGTAAGAAAAGGTTTTTAAAAATTGGCTTATCTGTATATCTGAAATCTCAATACTTTCTTATAGCTAAAACACTAGGATTTATCTGCAGGGTTGCAGAGAGATAATCCTGTTTTAAATATACTGAAAAAAAAATTTTTTTAAATACTCAGCCAGCTGATGTTATACTTGATACTCAAATCTATTTTTTCCATTTCTGTCTCTTTTCTTCTACTGCCCACACTCTGCTTTTATTTTGTGAACTCCAGTTTTCTGAGTTTAGTAAAAAAAACAACTTAATTCTAAACATTAAATTTTTAGGGCATTTTTATTCTTAGATAAAAAGTCATGTACTTTTTTAAAAAAAAATTTGTTTATCCAGGAAAACATATTAAATCATGCTACTGAGCCTCCATTGTCTGATGTTTTTGGTTCAGTATTCTATTATCATAAGACATAAAACTTCGCAAAGTAAACTAACAATTAAAGATTTCCCAATGTATATTTAGAGCCAATAAACTTTTGTTAATAACAAATTATGTGATGTGTCCCTCTGACAGATGTAAGTATTGGAGACGCGTTTTTCATAACAGGCTGTCACCACGGACCACGGTCAAGGCCGTGGGCACCATGGATGCTGTGTGTGTCTTTACACACTCACGGCAGCCCGCAGGCAGGAGAGGGGGTCAGGCGGCGAGGGCCACAGAGGGAGTCTCCACACCCTGACCTCGCCTCCTGTCGTGTTTTTCAGATAACTTTTTTAGTAACTATTTTCCTCAGATGCAAAGAAGATGCTCTCACAGGTAGCATCGTCTCAAGAACTGGGACCAACCAAAGTGTCAGTCCGTTTACATTCAAAGAGGATACTCTTCCCAGGCTTGTTTGGCCCCAAAGGGCACGTCCATGACAGACACTGAGCCAAGTTTACAACGCCTTTAACATTACATGTCTTTGCAATTATGTGTAACCTTGGTAGTTCCTCGTCACAACTTTTAATGCAAAATAGCACAAAATGCACTTCCGAGAATTTGGAGGGTAACCATATATGGAATTACGGTCTTACTACCATTGAGAAAACCCAGATGAACCCAAGTGCATTGCAAGCGTGTAGCCCTTATTTTTATTTATTAGCTGTGGCATTCTCTGTCTGGTCTCTCTCCTCCTTTTGACCTTCTCTACCAGCCATCATGACATTGACTATGAATTTACTCCTTCCAAGAATTTGGACTGCCCATCAGATTGTTGCAGCACACAATTGCCTTTGTATCTCTTTGTATGAAATAAAAAGTCATTTGTCCGTGTTCGTGTTTATTTTTCTCAGTTTCATTGTTCGCTGTTCCTGCTAAACAGTGTTGATTCGAGTGAGACTTAATAATTGAAAACAACCCTTTATACTCCTTTGAAGGAGCAAACACAACTCAGCTACTAAATCACTGAATTACCTCAGAGAGATTTAGAATCATGTGAGTAGCCTTTTTAAATGTAATATGCTGTAAGTAACCTCAACATAAAAAAAAACAGGGAGTGTGGAGAACAAACAAAAAGAAATAGGAAGTGTGGAGAACACCCATAATATTGATGAATACTGATTGACCAGTGGCTGAAAGTTTTAAATTGCAGCAGCATTTAATATTAAATGACAATATGAAATAAGGGGGAACGGAATAATTCTGAAGAAAGCGTAAGTGCAAACTTGGACGTGATGGTCTGTGTGAATGGCCGGGGAAGACCCCACAGCCCGCTGAGGAAGAGCGAGATGGTGCGAATGTACGTTTTCCTGGCAGTGGGGCCTTGTGGGAAGCTACACCTCTGAGCTTCCGTCTTCCCCTTCAGAAATGGGGATGATGCTGTCTGGTAGGTGTGTTCCCGCAACCTGCAATAAACTGTATTTTAACACCCTGTGCTCTACCTTGTCCTGCAAAGAAGTCAGTGGAGTTGGAAGGGTGCTCATCAAGGCCTTTCCATCACGATGTTAAAGAAGGGAAATCGAAAGAGGAGGGAGGCAAGATGGGGCGTGGAGCGTGCCCGGGCTCCCCTGCCCCTCGCAGGAAGTCACAGCGCGGCTGCTCCCACATCAGGCCTGGATAAGCCCAAAAGGAACCTGGGAAACCATTTGAACTGTGACATCTAATTTTTTATGTGTAAATTGTAAAGTGTGTACTTGCCAACATATTGCGAATTTTGAGATAAAAATGACCTCACTTATGAAGGAATCCAATGGAACCTGACCTCCTCCCTCCATTGTAAAAGGCACCTGAGCAAAAATCTTTGTCCCTTGGAAACTTTACATCTTTTTTCCTCTTCAAACTCATATTTCTGGTCCACTTTCCTCGTATATATCTTCATATAATATTTTAAGCATAAGTCTTAACTTTTGGTCATCCTGTTAGTTATGGGTAACAACCTTTTATTTCCTGTGACCCTAAGGCTGTTTAACTCAGTCCAGGAAAATATTTTACATCATATTGTTAGCACGTATTCGATCAAAGCAATGTAATAGATTGTCTTGACAAAGAATTCTAAACGTCGAGGCTCGCTGTGCCGCTTACCACTCACAGCCTCCGCGCCTCGCTCTGCTCCAACATGGCAAAAATGTCCAGGACCCTACAGATACGGAGCACTGCATTGAGTCTGATTGCTGCTTTCCGGAGGTATGCTGGAAAAGACAGTAACAGCTTCACTCTTTCCAAGGCTGAGTTCCTAACCTTCATGAATACAGAACTGGCTGCCTTCACAAAGAACCAGAAGGACCCTGGTGTCCTTGACCTCATGATGAAGAGATTGGATGTGAACGGTGATGGGCAGCTAGAGTTCCAAGAATTTCTTTATCTTATTAGCGGTCTGGCGGTAGCTTGCCATGAGTCCTTTAGCCATTCCCAGAAGTACACCTGAGGAGCCCACGGAGCTGGCCTCCAGACCACCCCCTTCCCTTCCAGCTTCCCAGTCATCATCTCCCCACGGACCACACATACCCTGAGCATCCCCCACCACAGGCATGTCCCTCCTGCTGGTAGTAATAAAACATTTTTTAAAACAAAGAATTCTAAAAGTAAGATTTGAAATGCACTTCTTCATGAGAGAGATGAAGGTTTAAGAAACTTACAGAGCCCTGGCTGGTGTAGCTCAGTGGATTGAGCGCAGGCCGGGAACCAAAGTGGTACCAGTTCGATTCCCAGTCGGGGCACATGCCTGGGTTGCAGGCCAGGTCCCCAGTGAGGGCCACGTGAGAGGCAACCATACATTGCCGTTTCTCTCCCTCTCTTTCTCTCTCCCTTCCCCTCTCTCTAAAAGTGAATAAAATCTTAAAAAAAAAACAAAAAACGGATAAATGTTACTACTTGCTAGAATGAGATAGGGTGCACAACTAACTTCCTAGCTTTTATTTTCATAAATGCAAACTGAGGAACTTTGCCGTTATAGTAAATAAGCATATGGTAATGGGAGGTGTTTTATTTTAGCACTCATTTTTTTATGACAAATTATAACTTTTTGACTTAGAGTCAACTTTGTTTAACCCAGTTTGTGAAAGATGCTTTGGAGAAATAGAAATATTGTAATGCTCCTTTTGCACTTCAAATTTTAAACATCTTCATTATGAAACACTTCTAATTTATAAACAGGGAATACACAATCAAACTGTCATCTCCACACGTCACCACCCACCCAGCACGGGGTGATTGCGACAAATCCCAGACACAGTATTTCAACCATTAATACTTAAGTATTTTTTTCAACAGGGAGCAGTTGTGCCCCCAGGAGGCATTTGGCAATGTTTGGAGGTATTTTTTTTTTTTTAAAGATTTTATTTATTTATTTTCAGAGAGAGGAGAAGGGAGGGAGAAAGAGCAATGTATGGTTGCCTCTCACATGGCCCTCACTGAAGACCTGGCCCGCAACCCAGGCATGTGCCCCGACTGGGAATCGAACCGGGACCCTCTGGTTCCCAGCCCACGCTCAATCCACTGAGCTACACCAGCCGGGCTGGAGGTATTTTTTGTTGTCCCAGTGAAGGGGATGCTCCTGGCATCCACGGGGCAGAGCAGGGACGCTGCCGCTAAGCATCTTGCAGTGCACAGCCATGAATCAGCCACCGTGTCCATAGAACCAGGTGAGAAATCCCACTCTTTACATAAAATAAGGACTTTAAAAAAAAACCCAGGCCATGATTATACCTGAAAAATAATTTTAAACCCTCAAACATGCAATGTTTACATTTCCCCAGTCATCATAAAATTGCTTAAATAATTCATGTGTTTGAATCAGGTGCCAGATGAGGTTCCCCCATGACATCTAGTTGATAGCTCAGCCTCTTAAATCCCTTAAGCTATAAATCCCACCCCTTTTTTTTTTTATCATTGTACAGTTTATTTGATGTCGATCCTGTAGAATTTCTACATTCTAGGTTTCTTCTTACATCTTTGTGGATCAGACAGTTTCAACCTTTTATCAAGACTTTTGAAATTCCTGTTACATCACATCAGGGTCTCATCTCTTTATGATGTAAAACAGTCTGGTCATTGTGTCCAAATGTTGCCAGCCCGACCCCTTTGTTACAAAGATTCCCATCAGCTTTTCATCGCAGATTACATGAGTTCAGCAGCCACTGATGACTGCCGAGATGTCTTATTTCATCAGTGTTTGCAAAATGGTCTTTCATTCCTCCATCTCTCAGCTTCTTCTAAAAAGAATTTCATCATCAACTATTTGGTTACGTTAAAGAATACTTATATAAGAAAAGATGTGTGCTTCTCTTCATTTACCAGTTTTCAGAGTAGAATGGTTCCCTAACATCTGAGAAAGGTGACCAATGCAGTTGCTTTTAATATGACTGGATTTTTAATATATTTGATGTCTTTCAATCCACTGTAGATTTTTTTAAAGTTTTATTTATTTTTAGAGAGAGGGGGAGGGAGGAAGGTGCAGTTGTCTGATGCACACCCCCAACCAGGGACCTGGCCTGCAACCCAGGCATGTGCCCTGACCGGGAATCGAACCGGCGACCTTGCAGGGCGATGTCCAATCCACTGAGCCACACCAGCCAGGGCTACTGTAGATTTTTTTTTTAATGCTCAAATTGTCCTTTTTGGGCAGAAGTACCTTCACAGTGACAATTGAATCATTGGAGATGACCCTAGCTGTATTTGGGGGCTTCCTTGCTCTCTGGCACGTGATGTTTCAGCCTCGTTAACATTTCTCACCCGAAACCTGGAATCAATCATTTCTCCAAGGAGCCCTGGTTACTCTCAGTGGGAAAAGGTGTGTAGAGAACATGGTCTGGGTGCCCAGGGGCCGGGGTGCTCATCAGTAGTGAGTTGGTCATTGTTTCTAAGATTTTTTCAGTGGAAATGGTTTTTATTTTTTTAAAGAGAGCATTTCCTGAGTTCCTAAGACACGTTTTTAAGTAAAATGCTTTTATCTTCATATGTGCAGCTCTATAAAAGAAAAAAAAAACAAACCCTGATTAGTAACTTCTGTCAATCCCTTGGTGTAAATACTTCCCCATAGCTGATTTCAAGCTTGACGTCACTTGTCACTGGATGGAGAATTGGGAAGAGATGCTAACAACCAGCTCTCATGAGCTGTTATCTTATCCCAAGAATAATGGGGAACCTGCTTGGATTTTAAAAAGATGAGCAAGAACCCTGACTGGCATGGCTCAGTGGATTGAGTGGAGGCTGAGAACCAAAGGATTGCCGGTTTGATTCCCAGTCAGGGCACGTGCCTGGGTTGTGGGCTGGGTCCCCAGTGGGGGCCACATGAGAGGCAACCACATGTTGTTTCTCTCCCTCTCTTTCTCCCTACCTTCCCCTCTCTAAAAATAAATAAATATGATTTGAATTGTTAAAAAAAATAAAATCTGCCCGGCTGGTGTAGCTCAGTGGATTGAGCGCGGGCTGGGAACCAGAGGGTCCCGGTTCGATTCCCAGTCTGGGCACATGCCTGGGTTGCAGGCCAGGTCCCTGTGGGGGCCATGTGAGAGGCAACCATACATTGCTATTTCTCCCTCTCTTTCTCCCTCCCTTCTCCTCTCTCTAAAAAAATAAAATAAATAAAATCTTTAAAAAAAAATGTTTAACAAAAAAAATAAAATCTTAAACAAAGACGAGCAAGAAATGGTCAGAATTAGGCTTTAGAAATGTGGGGGGTGGACAGGGATGAGGCAACACGCGAAGACAGACTGCGCTGGGTCTCCTCTATTCGTCCCTCCAGGTTCCCTGTCCGCCCTCTAGTCTTCTCTCTGCCCTGGGAAGCTGGTCCCATGGACTGCATCGAGGTGGCCCTGCAGCTTCTGGTTGGGTTTGGTCCATGACAGGCACAGGAGGGAGACAAGTTCTGGAAGGAGGTGAGGTAGGATTTACTGCAGGTCACGGAAGCAGCTGCCTCTCCCTACCAAGGGCCAGAGCTCCAGTCAGGCAGCTACCCCCACACACGCCTGCTCCCCTAGGGCAGCAAGCAGTCCCTCCAGGCTCTGAGCACTGAGGGTCCCTGCGCTCCCTCACCCCAGGGGTCCCGCATTATCCCCCAGACCCTGCTCTGTCTCTTCATTAACTTCTCCTCAAATTACCAGTTTGAGTGCTATCTGTTCGCTGATTCACAAGGGGACCAATTAAGGTCTCAATTAGCGAGTTTGGTGGCCTGAAATGGGTAGTGGTTGTTAGGATGGAAAGAGAGGGGTGCATGCTAGAGACGTTTAGTAGGAAATACAGTTGATTTACTGGGTGTTGGGGGAACAGTAGAACTCGGTGGAACACTGGGCCTGCAAGTGCTCTTTGGAAGGGTTCTATGAACAAGAAAGTTCCGGAAGTGCTGTGTTCCATCATTCTACATGCAAGTCTGGACGCATCCGCATATGAAAAAGCTTTGCAAAGTCCCACAGTCAAGAAATCTGCTTAACTCCCGTTACCTATCTCTCCCGAATGTATTTGACTGCAATCCCAGCCCTCCTACTTTGCAGAGCTCCTGTTAGCCGTCTGTGAAGTTCATGTTCCATGGAACACGCTCCAAAATTCCAGAGAAAGGCTAGACGAGAACCTGACTTCAAGCTAATAACTAGTAAATATTACTCAGGAAACAAAAAAAAGTGCAGATAGCAATCTCTGTGCGTATATATATATACACACAAACACACACATATATAAAATATATATAAACTTTTGTTTCCAGAAACAAGGAATCTATACATATTTAGTGTCTTTGTCTTGATTTTAAACAGCGAGTCGAGGATCACCAGAGTTTTGAGGACAGCTTCTAGGTGGAGACCAAAATAAACAAACTAAAAAAAAAAATTAAGTCAAGCAAAACAGACAATGCAAGGAGTACAAGAAAATGTAAAAACAGCCCAGCTGGTGTAGCTCAGTGGATTGAGCGCGGGCTGGGAACCAGAGGGTCCCAGTTCGATTCCCAGTCGGGGCACATGCCTGGGTTGCGGGCCAGGTCCCCAGTGAGGGCCATGTAAGAGGCAACCATACATTGCTCTTTCTCTCTCCCTTCTCTCTGAAAATAAATAAATAAGATCTTTATAAAAAAAAAAAAAAGAAAATGTAAAAACAGAAATAACCTATAATTAAAGCACATCCCTGAAGAGAATACAGGATGCTATTTCAAAAGAAGCATTCAGAAATCAGGAAAGGGCATTGAGACATGGAACGTATAATAGCAAAGAAGTTCAACAGAAGGGTTGGAGAATCAAGTTGAGAAAATTTAATCAGGTAATAGAACAACAAAAAAAGACAAAGCACTAGAAAATAGGAGAGAAAAGATGACAGAAGAGCAATCTAGAAGACCCATCCGTTACCAGGACTTCTGGGGAAAAAGGACAAAAAGTGAAAATCATCAGAAAGAAGACAGTTTCCTGGAATCACAGGATGTGAGTGTCCAGTCTGCGCCCACAGGCGCGGTGCTCAGTATAATGAGCAGCAAAACCCCACATCAAGGCACGTCATCAAGGTAACGTATCAGGACATTAAGTCTTCGGAGAATGGAGAGGGGTGTCAAAAATAAACAAAACCTCAAAAAAGCAGGTCACCTCCAAAGGAGAGGGAAACAGAATACAAGGGGCCTTCCCCCAGCAGCACGGGAGTGAGAAAAAGGAGAAGCAAAGCAAAGATCTGAGTGAGAAAATTTTCCTACGATGACTGTTCTCAGCCTAACTATCAATCAAGTCTGAGAGTAAAATAAAAACATGTGTACACATGGTCTCCAGGATTTTATTTTTCTTTTCTTTTTTTAATTTTTGCATTAACTTTATTTTTAACATTTTTTATTGTTGTTCAAGGACAGTTTTCTGCCTCCCCCCCACCCCTCCCCACCATTCCAGCCCTTTATTTTTGCATTAATTTTTTTCACATTTTTAATTGTTCAAGTACAGAGATTTTCTTTTTTAACATTTGTTAATTGTTATTCAAGTACAGCAGGATTTTCTTTTTTATGGACTCTTCCCCTGCCCCTCCCCGCCCCCCCCAGGAAACTACTGGCGAATGTACTCCATTAAAATGAAGGAGAAGGCAAAGCAAGAGGACTGGGTGGGAGGCAGGAAACAGAGGTGAAGGGGCAGGGGATGAAGGCGCCCTCAGGACAGGGACCGGGGGAGAGGAGCTGCAGGAAGGTGCTCTAGGAGAGAAGCTTCCCCCATGGCTCAGAGGGGTTATATCTTTCTGAATTCTTTCAGAGAATTTCAGAAAGGAGGCACTGAAACGGGAGAAACAGGCCTGAAAATACGAATATAAACCAGAGAGTTTGGGAAAGGATCTGTAAATGGGTTGAGAGAAATCTAAGCAAATAAAAACAAAGGCAATTTTATTTTTAATTTTTAATGGATTCTTTTAGAGAGAGAAAACATTGAATTGTTTTTCCATTTATCTATGCATTCATTAGTTGTTTCTTGTATGTGCTCTGATCAGGGAATCAAACCTGCGATCTTGGCATATCAGGAAGATGCTCTAACCAACTGACCTACCCGGCCAGGGACAAAATGGAGGCAATTTTTAACTTAAAAAAAAAAAGTGCAAAAATAAAACTACAGTAAACACTTAATATACCCAAAATTATCGTTTAACTACATTGAAAGAATGGGAGCAGGAAAAATTATATTTTTGATGGGGACGAAATAGCCAGAGCATCCTTTTCCATAATAAAAAACAAACAGTTACTATCAAAAGTTGAAGGAAAAAATGACAAAAACAGCACAATAAACTTATTTATAGTGGGAATTTAGAATTATGTTTTTTTTTAAGATTTTATTTATTTAACTTTAGAGAGGGGAAGGGAGGGGGAAAGAGAGGGAGAGAAACAGCAATGTGTGGTTCCCTCTCACGTTCCCCTACTGGGGACCTGGCCCACAGCCCAGGCATGTGCCCTGACTGGTAATCAAACCAGCGACCCATTGCTTCGCAGGCTGTCGCTCAATCCACTGAGCCACACCAGCCAGGGCTGAACTTACGTTTTTAAAATTATGGATCTTGTGAAACTTTTTAAACAATGCACATGTATTTATTTGACTTAAAATTAAATTTAAAAATGATTAGGTTAATCATAAGAAGAGTAGAAATGCAATGAGCATCTTCCAAATCAATAGGGGAAATGTGCAAATTAAAAAAAAACATTCCGTGCAATGGAATGCAGATATGATAGGTACTTGCATTGGTGAATTGGTGGACGAATAGGGTGGGTTTAGGTTAACACCCACTCCAGTGTCCTCCTGTGCCTTGCTGTATTTTAGAAGCTGAAAGACTACCATTACATTTCCTAGATGTCATTGCAGGTAGGATTCTGGATGCAATTTTGGCTCCTCAGTCACATTTCCTCTCTGATTTGATTTGTAACGTGTAAGTGAAGGAGAGCCTGTGAAGTTGGTGAAGACTGGTATGGAGTTGTCTGATTTTTCTGCAGTGGCTTCTTATGATGACAGCTGTATGGTTCAGGAGCTGGGAAGTTTAGTGACAGCTTTCCAGTTCAGCAGGTGGCTTCCAGATTTTAGAAGAGGCAGTGGCTCCTCTGGGGGCCTGGTTCTACCAGCCTGGCTCTCAAAGTCATCCCTGAATGTTCAGTTTGGAGTCAGCTTCTTTAGCCCCCTGCCCAACATAACCCTTTTGTACTTAAACTGCGAAGAGTGAATTCTGTTCTCTGCAACTGAACCCAGGAAATATAACAGGAAGTCAAAAAGTAAAATATATAGTCCTGGCTAGTGTGGCTCAGTGGATTGAGTGCCCGCCTGCAAACCAAAATGTCACAGATTTGATTCCCAGTCGGAGCACATGCCTGGGTTGCTGGCCAGGTTCTCCACTTGGGGGCGTGCGAGAGACAACCGATCCTTGTTTCTCTCACACATCCCTGTTTCTCTTTCTCCCTCCCTTCCCTTCTCTCTAAAAAGAAAGAAAATTTTTAAAAATATTCTAAAATGTGTGGTAAAGCGCACAAAATGAAACAGGGAAAATCAATGATAATAAAATGAGCTCAACCCTAGCTACTAGAGATACATGGTCACATTATGTTCTAAAAAATCCAGCTAGTTGCTGTATGAGAGACATGAAAAGCATAATGAAATACTACACCGTAGTTAAAACAAATGAGTCAACACAAATGAATCTCAAAAAACAAAGGTAAATGAAAAATGTTGCAAAAGAGTATTCAGCATGTCATTTTTGTAAGATTTAAAAACAGAATTTGGTATTCCACATGCAGTGGGTAGGTCCATACACCGCATGTAATAAAAATATAAAAAACTTGAAGAGGTATGGAACAAAATGAGCCAACTTGAGCACAGTGAGTATCTCTAGGGAGGAAAGAGAATAATAATGGTGGGGCTTTATTATGTCTAATTTTGTATTTATTTACTAAGTAGCAAGTACGTGAAGCAAAATGTTTTGATAAGTTTCATCTTGATGGTGGAGGGTGTGGGGTGTTAGTATTATTTTCTGCACTCTTCTGCATATCTCTGATGTTCCCCGATTTATAAACCACAGACACTTTCAGAGCTGTCCTGGACATCTTGATGCACGCCAGCATTTATATTGAGTGGCTTCTGAACGGCAGAAGGAGACGTGTTGAGGTTCACAGGCTGGTTGTAAAAGGCGGGGATGGCACCCAGCTGGAGCCTAGGCCAGCAGCCACAGGGAGGCTTGGGAAGAACCTGAAAAAGAAACCCGGGCTGAGGAGAGCCAAGAGGTTGCACTAGGGCAGGGATGGTGTCTGAACTTCGTGCAAATCAAGAGATGATTTGAAAAATATCCAGACTGAGTAACTTTGTCTTGGGTGGGCCTGAGCAGGCTGTCAGCGAAACGAATCGAAGGAGGGAGCATAACGGGAGCTGGAGGGCCTCAGTGTGGGAACTAAGAGAATTGCTCAAACCGAAGTCCGCTAATTATCACCCCGTGTTAAAACTATTCTAAAATTATAACGTAAATCCAGAAGTCTGGCTATCCCCCAAGTGCGGCGTTTCAGTGAAGTAGTAGACGAGCTTCTCCTACGCGTAGGATCCGTTTGCTGTGCTGATGGGGGTTTCCTCTGGGTCTGCGCTCTGCGGGGTAGGGAGTCGGGGGAAGCCCTGGGACACAGAACCACAGTGGGGGCGGGGCCAGCGGGCGGGGACTAGCGGGAGGCACGGGGGCGGGGCCCGGCTGCGGGGCGGGGCCGGGGCGGGGCCAGCGCGTAGAAGAGACTCGCGCGCTCCCGGCTGCTCACTGGCTTTGCGGCCGCGGTGGCTCCTCTGCGGGGTCGAGCCGGAGAAAGGGTCTCGGGCGGCTGCTCGGGCGGCCTGTGGACTGACGGACCGAAGGGTGGGCTGAGCGGCGGGCCCCGCGCCCGCTGTCTCCCCTCCGCCGGCGCCCGGCTGCGCTATGGCCTCTTCCCCGGGCTCGGGCAGCGCCAACCCGCGGAAGTTCAGTGAGAAGATCGCGCTGCACACGCAACGGCAGGCCGAGGAGACGCGGGCCTTCGAGCAGCTCATGACCGACCTCACCCTGTCGCGGGTGAGGGCCCGGGCCGGTGCGGGCGGGGGCGGCCACGGACGCGCACGGGCCCCGCGCGTGGGGTGAGAGGTCGCGGGCCTGAAGCGGCGGTGGGGCTGAGGTGGGGCGGCGCCCGGGAGCGGGGCCGACCGGCCGCGGCCTCAGCACTATCGCCGCTTTAGACACCCGCGCGCCGGGGAAGTGGGAGATCGCGGGGCCGGGCGTGCGGGGAGATGGGTAGGAGCTGCGCGGGCGAGGCAGGCGGCGGGGCGAGGGCGGCCTGAAGGGGAGGGTGACCCGGAGCCCGGGAGGAAATCACAAACAGCCCGGCGGCGCGCCGTGCGTCTCCTCCGTGCTCCGAGCGTCCACCACCGCGAGCCCTTCGGGACCGCTGGGCGTCGGGGCCGCGGGCCGGGGAGTCCCTCCCGCCCTCGAGAGCGCTCTGGGCCGGCCCGGGCTGCCGGGGTCTGGGTACCGCCTTTCCTCCTTTCGCTCCTCTGAGGTGCTTTCTCGGCCGGCGTTCTGGGTCGGCCCCGGGTCTTCCACGAGAACGGGCAAGGTGCGTAGCGTTGCTGGTGACTGAGGGGTCCGGGAGGAGTGAGCGAGGCGCGAGCGGGACCAGCCCCCGGCGGGGTGGGGAGCGGGGCCGCGGAGGATGGAGAGCCGGCAGCAGAGTCGGCGCGGGGCTGCGGAGAAGGCGGCTCGGCAGGAGCCGCGCAGGCCTCTCCGGAGGAGCCTGATGCTGACCTTGGAGGATGGAGGAGGATGGGGGAGGATGTGGATGCTGGGAGGCAGCTGGAAGGAGGGCCGAGGGCAGAGCTGCAACCTGGCGGTCCCGGCTCCCCGAGCTGCAGGCTCCGTATTTTTGGGGTCAGCACCTGTGTTTGGGAAAAACTTTTGGAATCTGTTGTCAGAATTTTTTAATTGGGAGAGCACAGAAAACCGAAACTTTTTACAGAAATTTATTATATATGTAGATATATATATCTACATCTATAAAACATTTCTTTAAGTATGAATATATAATATTGTGTGATATATAATGATAACATTGGGAGACACTATCCTGAATTCCCATATGACAGCCACTGGCCAAAGCTGGGTGGCCTCACGTGCCCCCTCAAATGGAGCCTGATTCTCTTCCTTGGCCACAGGGAATACCCTGCACTGTTACGCTCCCCCCACACTGAGGCTGGGTGTCGCTTGCCATTTGTCATCTTTTTGATGGTGTTTTCTTGTAGTGAAGTTAGGAGGAAAGTGAAATATTCTTGTACTTAATATTTCTATCACATTCAGAAAAAAAACATAATGTAGATAAAGAAGGCTGGATTTCAAGAAAAAAATTTTCCCACGTCCTGAGTAGCTTCATTCATGTATTACTTGCCGGGTGTCCACAGGCGTTTACATGTGACCTTGGTTAGATTCAGGGATGAGCCTGACGAGCGAGCTCAGGGCACATGGAGGAGAATAACTGGGTAAAAGCTGAGGGTGAATGCTGGGGCCTGTGTTGTTTTGCGTTGTTTAGATAAAAAAATTATGTATGTACAAATACGTGCATTCTCTGTCTGGGCACCATATTTTGCCGTGTATAATGCGCTCCTGTGCATAATGTGCACCTGTGGTTCTGTGTGCATCACACACGGGAGCATGATAACCATTATTAGACCCGTATCTTTCCCTCAAAAATCTGGGCAAAAAAGTGCGCGTCGTACACAGCAAAATACAGTACCCAGAGTTGATCCAATTTTTCACCAAGTTCATGAATCCCCCTTAAAACATCCCTGACAGATCAAGTCATGACTAAGGTACGGACTTTTAAAGACAAAGATTTTTCACAGATCCTCAGTGTTCACTACAATGAATTTTGATTGTGTCCCTCAACTATGTTCAAACATAAACTTGTATAGAATGTCCTTTGCTGTGATAGATGTGATAGAACCATCAACCAAAGTGCAGGTATAAATACAAAGTTCAAAATGCAGTGAATTAAAATTAACACTACTTTATGGGACAAAGGCTACTTTGCTGAGCTGAATTGGAGCTCCCTGTGTGGATTTGGTGCTAACCCCTATAGCTCAGATTCTCTTGAGTTTGGCAAGCCTGGTCCTCTGTACTCCATGTGGTAATTCAGCCACCGCTTCTCTCTGTTCTAGTTATTACACAATTATGATGCCGCTTTGCCCTTCGCCTGGTACAGAGCATCACTTACGTGTTAACTTTGCCCGTTTTCTTTTCTCCTGTATGGAATGCAAGTAAGGTAATACAAGGTGACTCCACTGTGTACATAAACACAAAGACAAATGATAACACTGAATTTACCTACTAATATTGGCTTATTTCAAATTTTAAGGATTATTTTCATCATGAATCACAAAGGTGAACAAACACTCTGGAGAACTCTTAGATCCCCAAGCATATGTCTGTGAACCTCCAACAGTCCAAAGATTTCAGACGGAGAAGATTGTCCATCTAGTTGTTTATTGCTCACTGGATGGCAGATATACTGACTTTCCATTACCAGCCCATAGCAGACATCACTAATCAATCTAGATACTCTTTCCTCTCTGAGCCTGTGCTGTGCTTCCAGACCTTCTCTGCATAATCACAGCTAATCCTTCAAGTGCTGGAGTTAAATCCTATTGGCCTAGTAGGTGGGATGGACTAGATTATGGAGAATTTTCCAGTCCAGCTTTAGGGTGCCTCCTTACCAGGAAGCACTGGGAACATTTTGAGAAGAGAATGCAAGGAGGGAGTCCCTGGGATGGCAAGGAAAGGGAAGAAAGTGGAAGCAGGCATGCCTGGATGGAGCCCGTTCCTTTGTTCCTTCATTTGTCAGTGCTGGAGTGCCCACTGTGGTTGACTGGGGGGGGGGGGGGGGGGT
>PVJI01006720.1:0-16929 GCA_004026765.1 Micronycteris hirsuta | reverse complement strand
TTCACAGGGATCAGATTGTAGAGACCGGGTTTGGGACTTGATCCTACGGACTATGGGGAGTCCCTGAGGGGTCGGACCAGCAGAGCTTTGCATTTTCAAAGAATACCTCTGGCTCCAGAATGGTGGCTGGAACGGAGGAGGAGGTGGCAGAGAAACTGTTTGGAGGTTGTAGTACTATTCTAGGGGATGTGGCGATGGCATTGAGAGGGAGGGCTCAAGGATGCTCCCTTGCTTTCGGACGTGAGTCGTTTCAGGGTCCCCTCCATACAGAGGGAGCACTGGCAGGAGCAAGGAGGGAGCAGGCTTCTCAGTGTCGAGAGATGCTGAGTTTAAGATGCCGCTGAGTCGTATAAGCGTAGAGGGTCCAGCAGGCAGCTGGTAAGTGGTCCTGGAGCTCAGGAGGGAAGTCTGGGCTAGTGATAGAAATGTGGGATCTTTGGTGTGTAGCTGCAAAAGTAGATTCAGCTGCCTAGGAAGAATGTCTAGAAAACATCTTGCAAGTGGGTAGTCTAAATTCTAATTTGACCCTCTGACATGTTTTTAGTTTGGGGCACCCAAATGTGTATTTTTCAAAAAATTAGGGCCAGCCCTGGCTGGTGTAGCTCAGTGGATTGAGCGCGGGCTGTGAACCAAAGGGTCGCTGGTTCGATTCCCAGTCGGGGCACATGCCTAGGTTGCAGGCCAGATCCCCAGGTGAGCCACATGAGTTGCAACCACACATTGCTGTTTCTCCCCATCTCTTTCTCCCTTCATTCCCTTCTATCTAAAAATAAATAAACACAATCTTAAAAAAAAAAAATTAGGGCCAAACAATGCATATTGGGATTTTACATTAAAATACAAACTCTGGCTTGTTTTGAATCATGAGATTACCTGACAACACCCACCCTGTGTTTCTGCATGGCAGCGGTTACCTGGAGCCGAGCAGTAGCTGCCACCGTTAGATAGGGCATGTGTGTGTGCTTCAGTTTGCCGCAGTCCCCACCACTCCCTATGTGTTCCTCACAGCAACTCCAGCCCGCTTCACTTCCATTCTTGGCACCTGTAGGCATTTGAGTCTGTGACTCCTGCTATGTCGACTGAGCTGCAAAGAGGGCCTAGGAGAAGCCCAAGGGGTTTCCCCATTTAAAGGAGACGGAGAGGAGAGGAGGAGGGGGAGGCGCCAGCAAAGCAGACCAAAGAGCCACTAGATAGAAAAGCCGGGAGGATGATCGTTCAGAGGAGGGAACGTCGACCAGCCTAGGTCAGTGCTGCTGACTTGGTCTACATGATAAGGACATGCCTTTGGCCTACTAGTCACGCGGAGGCCATTGGTAACCGTGGTGCGAGCCACTGCAGTCACAGGTAGCCGGCTGGCAGGGAGGTTGTAAGGCGCTGAGGAATGAATGGGAGCAAATGGAAACAGGGCTGGCAACTTGTTCAAGAAGTTCGGCTTTGAAGGACAACTTGCAGTGTTGAGAAACCTCAGGATAAACTCAACACATCAACCTGGAGTGTTGATTTGGCTTGAATATTTGGGGAAAAAATATTTTTAGATGAAAACAAACATTACTTATGTTGTGGAGTAGTGGAGTCTCTGAGAGAGGAGTAGAGAGAGGAGACTAGAAAGACTAGGTTTGGGCCAAAATTGAGCTTTTTCTTTTCGCCAGGCATGGTATTGATCCCTTTACATTCATTATCTCATATAGTTCCCACAGTGACCTTATGAAGTGTGTTTCTAGAATGTTCTTCATTTTGCAGATGAGCAAGCCGAGGCTTCAGAATTAAGGTCGCATGGCTGGTAGGTGGTAGAGCTGGGGTTTGAATCTGCCTGCCGCGCTGGGCACCTGCATATTCAGCTACTTCACAAGCATTTGTTGAAAACACTTCTCTTTCCCCATTGAACTGCTGTGACACTTCTGTCAAAAATCAATTGGCCATGTACGTGTGGGTCTATTTTCGGACTCTTTCTTCAGTTCTATTGATCTCTACATCCCTTTTTCTCACAATGGCACACTGCCTGGATCGCTGTAGCTTTACGGTGAATCTTGCAATGAAGTAACTGAAGTCTTCCAACCTTGCTCTCTTAACTTGCTTTGGCTATTCTAGGTTGTTTACATATCCATAAATTTTAGAATTATCTTCTCAATTTCTATAAAAAGGCCTGCTGGAATTTTGTTTGGGATTGCGTTGACTATTAGGATACTTTTTTTTTTTTTAACTTTTTTTTTTTAAGATTTTATTTATTTATTTTTAGAGAGAGGAGAAGGGAGGGAGAAAGAGAGGGAGAGAAACAGCATGGTTGCTCTCACATGGCCCTCACTGGGGACCTGGCCTGCAACCCAGGCATGTGCCCTGACTGGGAATCGAACCGCGGGACCTTTTGGTTCCCAGCCCGCACTCAATCCACTGAGCTACACCAGCTGGGGCCTAGGATACTTTTTTAAAAAAGTAACTAGGGAGGATTAGATCTCATTTCATATAGACATGGAAGGAAACTCCACTAAAGCGTGTGATTAGCGGTTGCTAACTTGAGTTACAGGGTAAGTGAGGCAGGTAAGGGAAACGGGCGGAGAGGTCAGGAATGAGATGTAAATGGTAGCCCATCTCAGGCCCTAGTGGGGGGATAATAAGCTACAATGAGAAGCTGGTCAAACAGGACAAGCTAAGCGTGGCTTAGGAGGCCGTCACTCCTCAGCTCTTGGGGGGCATTTTGCAACGCGAGAATATGGGTTCAGTATTGTCTGAGCTCTCAGTGAAGAGAAACTGGAAATCCAGATTTTTAAAAAGATTTTATTTATTTATTTTTAGAGAGAGGGAAAGGGAAGGAGAGAGGGAGAGAAATATCAACGCGCGGCTGCCTCTCACACAAACCAAGACTGTGCCCTGGACTGGGGATTGAACCGGTGACCCCTTGGTTTGCAGGCCCGCGCTCAATCCAGTGAGCTACACCAGCCAGGGCAAAATCCAGATGTTTATAGCCTCCCGATTTTCAAATTAAAATTTAAAACATCAAGTTGGGTCAGCACCACGGGGGGCAAACAGAACTCTCTAGGCTACACGTAGCCTCTGGCCTGCCAGCCTGCGGCCTGTGCCTCAGGCGAATCGTTCTTCGATCCTCCTTTTCCTCATCAGTAAGTCAGTAAGCGTGACAGTGTCGCAGACAGTCTCTGAGGTTCTTTTTGGTTCAGCGATTCTATGTCTCAAAAAAGGAAAATATCAGAACTTCTCAAGGGTTTAGGAGGTAGCTGAACATGTCAACAATAATGATATTCTGCCTGGCTGGTGTAGCTCGGTGGATTGAGCATGGGCTGGGAACTAGAGGATCCCGGTTCGATTCCCAGTCGGGGCACATGCCTGGGTTGCGGGCCGGGTCCCTGTGAGGGCCATGTGGGGAGCAACCATACATTGCTGTTTCTCTCCTTCTCTGTCTCCCTCCCTTTCCCTCTCTCTAAAAAATAAATAAAGAAAAAAAAAAAATAATGATATTCTGAGAAGTTGTCCAGCGCTTTCCACTTTACCTACCACGGTCCTGTCTGTTCTCTCTTTGGGAAGCAGGAAGCCGCATAATTTGTCCAGCCACATGGCAGCTCCAGGTTACAAAGCCAGGTCTTCTCACTCCCAATTCAGTGCTCCTTCTGCTGTAGTGCAGCCGTCTCTGAAGGCTCCAGAAATAGGCACTTCGGGAGGGGGAGCAGACGTGGGAGACCGTGAGTGGGCCTTCAGCTCGGCGGAAGGCAGGTCTCCAGCCACATGCAGAGCTTAGCTTGGTTCAAGCATTGGTTGAGGCTGTGGGGTAAGAGTCGAAGCCTTTGTGAGGAGGTTGAAGGCAGGAACCGTCGCACGTATGCGTCTTCGTGGGCCAGTACCTGGCATAGCGCCTGCACCACAGTTCCGAGTTCTTACGTAAGTGAATAAATGGATGGATTGATGGAAGAAGGAATCAAAGGCTTTAGATCAAGAGGGGTGAGAATTTCATCTAGAATATTTGAAGGACAGAGTCCAATGCTTCGGGGAAGTGCTTTGAGAACGTGAAAATCACACACTGAGACTTGGTTCTTACAGCTCAGCCGATAGGTGGGAAAGCTCAGTCAGCTCGTCCTTCTCTGCTCTGATGCTCAGATCTGGGTGTTGATGACCAGGTCATGTCCCAGGGAAGTCTGTTTGAGAAATCAAATTCTGTGGGTCTAAGGAAAGTATATGCCTCTAAACTTCCGAAGAGATACAAGTCCTTAACTTTGGGGGATGCAGTGAAAAAGATGCATCAAGATTAGACATAAATTGGGAACGTTGCTAAAGCTGGAAGCTGGCTAGATGGGGTTCTGTATATATTTGAAAGTTTTCATCATAAATGCAAGAACAAAAAAAAAATCAGAGAGCTTCATAGGCTTGGCATTGCTTTTGGTCAACCACACCTTACTTTTCTCTGAGCTTGTGAATAGTACGATTATTGAGGGAGGAATGAAAAGAAGAAAGGAAAAGAATATGGAAGAAATAAGAAAGAATGTGTATTTTGAGTAGGACCTCCATAGCTTGGCTTTCTGTAGCTCTGTGACCTTGCGCCAGTCTCTGAGCTCCCCGAAATCTGGGTGTCCCGATCTGTAAACTGGGATAATGCCGTCTCCCTTGGTGGTTGTGGTAAGGGTTAGAGATGAGGTGGGCAACAGAGACTCAGATCTGGTAGTTTGTTTGTTTGTTTTAATTAGACAAAGAGAAAGATTAGCGAAAGGGTAGAAGTCTACCTCAGGGTTCCCATCCACCCTTTCTCCCTAATGTGAATTATAAGTTTAAGGGATTATATAACCACAGAGGTCATTTATTATTTTAGAAAGAGAACTCTTAAAGACCAAATTGGACCACTTGGAGATTTACAAGAACTATAACCAGTTTATTGCCTTTTGAAAAATGAAGCAAGGAAGAACTTGCAGAAGAAAGTCCTATTAAAACAGTGGCATACCATTGTATACCTGTGGAGTCGGCCCCCTTCCTCACCCCAGTTAAAGGTCAGATCCAGTGTTGGTGAGGTTTCTGGTGAAGCTGCTTTCTCATATGTACAGCGGTGTACCCTTTGGAAAAGCACTTCGGCAGCATGTGCCGAGAGCCACCGAAAGGCCCGTACCCAGAGACTTAGTAATCACTCTTTGGAATGTGTCCTTTGGAAATAATTCAGAAGAAGAAATGTTATGTTGCCTTCAAATACGATTGTGTCATATAGAGAAGGCTTACGGTTGTACCTGTGTTGTGATTACAACTCCGCAGTCATCACAGGGACAGGGGAGGGACTGGGAAAGCAGGGGGAGGGGGGAGAACAGCTGTGTCGCACCGTCGTAGATAGGGGCTTAGTTTTTCTTCAGGAAATTCTCTAGTGCTCTTAAAGATTGTGCCTGCACGCCTACACATACGCACTCAAAAGACTTTGCAAGAGTGTCTTACCATGATGGCACACAGGACTTTTGGAACATGGGTAAACTCTTTCCAAAAATAGACTAATCAAAAACCACCAAGCACCGGAAACCTGACTGTTTTAAGTAGAGAAGAAATTGAAACCAAGACTTTCGCTCTTGAGCCCTGTCGCTACCACACAGCCTGCTTTGATGCTTTCTCCAGGCCTTTGCTGTCCTCTCTCAAATTCTTGCCATCTCTTTGTTTCCAGGTTCAATTTCAGAAGCTTCAGCAACTGCGGCTGACACAGTACCACGGCGGGTCCTTGCCGAATGTGAGCCAGCTGCGGGGCAGCGCCGCGGAGTTTCAGGTACCTTTGGATATTTACTTCTTCAAGCTGAGCTGGACTGTAAAAAGATAGGCAGAGATTATCCTGAAAAAGATTAGATCTTGAAGGATAAACCTGGCCTAGATACCGTTCAGTGTTCTGGGCACACTGTCCTCGTTCTCTTTCCCAGTTTCTGCAGCATAGGATAGTGTGATTTCACCAACGTCCAGTGGGAATTTGCTGTGAGCCACATATGTATTGTAATTTTTTTTTAAGATTTTATTTATTTATTTTCAGAGAAAGGAGAAGGGAGGGAGAAAGAGCAATGTATGGTTGCTTCTCACATGGCCCTCACTGGGGACCTGGCCTGCAACCCAGGCATGTGCCCCGACTGGGAATCGAACCGGGATCTTTTGGTTCCCAGCCCGCGCTCAATCCACTGAGCCACACCAGCCGGGCTGTATTGTAATTTAAGCTTTTTCAGTAGCCACATCGAAGAATGAATTTTACTTTAATAACTTAAATAATTACTTAACTCGCTATATCCAAAATATTATCATTTCTACATATTATCAATATAAAAAACAGTAATGAAATAGTGCACATTCCTTAGTTTTTGCATAGAGTGTTTGAAATCTGGTGTGCATTTCGCACGGAGACACATCTCAGTTTGGAGTGGCCACACTTCCTGCATCCTGTGTCCAGGGCCTGCCGCGCTGCGGGGTGCAGACGTGAGGCGCAGGCCGCCGTCTCCATTGTCCCTGTGCTTTCATTGCGACGTTGCACCTGTCCGTTTCCTAGGGCTGCCCTAACGCAGTACCGTAAGCTGGGTGATTTCGAACAACAGGCGTGTATTCTCTCCCGGTTCTGGGGCTAGAAGTCCGATATCAAAGTGTCTGCCTGCTGCGTTCTCCCTAGAGGGGAGAATCCTCTTCTAGCTTCTGTTAGCTGCCGCCAGTCTCTGGCGTCCCTCATCTGCCTCCACTGCATACGACCTGCTTTATGTCTGTCTCTGAGTTTGCATCTCCCTCTCCCTTCTCTTATAAAGACACCAGTCACTGGATTTAGGGCCCACTCTTGTCCAGTATGACCTCATCTTAACTTGATCAGATCTGCAAAGATTCTCCCCCAGATTCTCAAGGTCACCTTCACGGGTACTTGGCATTAGGACTTAAACATGTCTGTTAGGGAACGTAATGCAACTCACTACATTGCATTTATCAGGCGTTCATTTCTTTTTTTATTGCTGAGTAGTGCTCCACTGCATGGAGGTGGTGTGATGTGTTTAGCTATTCACCAGTTGGCGGGCACTTGGATTGTTTCCATCTTTTGGCAATTGTGAGTAAAGATTTTGTAGACGTTCACACACAGTTTTTGTGTAAACACCTAGTAGTGGCACCTAGTAGTGGAACTACTAGGTAAGTGTGTATTTTATTTTATAAGAAACTGCCATACTGCTTCACTGGTTCTACTGTTCCGCATTCCCACCAGCGGTGTGTGAGACTTCCAGTGCCTGCCTTCTGTCTCCTCCAGCACTTGGTGTTTCAGGTGTTTTTTTAATTTATTTTTTATTTTTTTAAAAGATTTTATTTATTTATTTTTAGAGAGAGGGGAAGGGAGCGAGAAAGAGCAATGTATGGTTGCCTCTCATGTGGCCCTCACTGGGGACCTGGCCTGCAACCCAGGCATGTTCCCCGACTGGGAATTGAACCGGGACCTTTTGGTTCCCAGCCCGCGCTCAATCCACTGAGCTACACCAGCCAGGCCTGTTTCAGGTGTTTTTAAATTGTGGCAAAGAACACAACATAGCATTTACCATCTTAACCATTTTAAAACGTAAGTTCAGTAGTGTTGAGTATATTCACATTATAGCATAGCCAACCTCCAGAACTTTTCTCTCTTACAGAAATGAAACTCTGTACCTGTTAAATGTAACTCTGCACCCCGTTCCCATTCCCCAGCCCCAGCAGCCACCCTTGTACTTCCTGTCTCTCTGAATTCACCTACTCCGGGGACCTCATCTAAGTGAAATCCTGCAGTACTTGTCTTTTTTTGATTGGTTATTTCACTTAGCATCATGTCGTCAAGGCTCCTCCATATTGTAGCACGTGACAGGATTTCCTTCCTTTTTCAGGCTAAATAATATTCCTTTTTTTGTATAAACCATACTTTCTTTATCTGTTCATAGGACATTGATGGACATTTGGGTGGCTCCCCCCTCCTGGTTATGGTGAATGACGCTGCCATGTGCGTGGGAGTGTAGCTGTCCTTTCCAGAACATGATTTCAATCCCTTTGGGTATATACCCGGAAGTGGGATTGCTGGATTCTATGGTGATTCTATTTTAAATTTTCTGAGGAACTCCTAAACTGTTTTCCGCAGTTGCCATCCCATTTTACATTCTTACCAACTCTGTGCAAGAGTTCTAATTTCTCCACGTCATCAGCAACACCTGTGATTTTCTGGGATTTTTAAAAAATATTTGTCATCATAATGGGTTTGAGGTGATGGTATTTCATTTTTTAAAATGGTGGTCTTTCTGCTGCATGTGTGGGGTTATCTCATTGTGATTTTCATTTGCATTTTTTTTAAAGATTTTATTTATTTATTATTAGAGAGAGGAGAAGGGAGGGAGACAGAGAGGGAGAGAAACAGCAATGTATGGTTGCCTCTCACATGGCCCCCACTGGGGACCCGGCCCGCAACCCAGGCATGTGCCCTGACTGGGAATCGAACCGGGACCGTCTGGTTCCCAGCCCGCGCTCAATCCACTGAGCTACACCAGCCAGGGCAAGCAATGCATTTTCTTAATGAGTTAATAGCATTGCACACCTTTTTGTGTGCTTGTTTGCCATGCTTGTATCTTTGAAGTGTCTCTTCAAATCTTTTGCCCAGTTTTCAAATTGAATTGTTTGTTTTCTTATTATTGAGTTGTGGGGGTTCATTATATATTTTAGATACCAGTTCTTTATCTGATATGTGTTTTGAAAATATTTTCTCCTCATCTGTGGCTTGTCTTTTCATTTCCTTAACAGAAGTCTTGAAGAGCAGATGTTTTAAATTTCGATGAAGTCCAGCTTATCATTTTGTTCTTTTATGATTTGTGCCTTTTGTGTCTTTTCTAAGAATTCTGTGCTTAACTAGATGTTTTTTCCTTTCTGTGTTCATCTGGAAGTTTTATAGTTTTAGGTTTTATACTGAAGTAATTTCAAGTTAATTTTTCAATGAAATACAAAGTACGAGTTGAGGATCACCCTTTCTGCATATGGATGTTGACTTGTTCCAGCACCATTTGTTGAGAAGACCTTATTGAATTGCCTTGGCAGTTTTGTTGAAAATCACTTGACCATACATGTGTGCGTCTACTTCCTGACCGTGTCTTCTGCTCTACGGGTTTCTGTGTCTCTGGATTGCTTCCCTTTACAGGAAGGCTGGGAATCAGGCAGTGGGAGACCTCCAACTTCGTTCCTTTACAAAGTCGTCTCGCTTTTGTTGGTTTCTTTGCTTATCCATACAATTTTAGAATCAGCTTCTAGATTTCTACAAAAAAGTCTGCTGGGATTTTAAATGGGTTGCGTTGACTCTGTAGAATAGGTTGGGGAGAACGGATAGCTTCCTAATACTGAGCCTTCCAATCCATGAACATGGGGCAGAAGCACAAGTTTGGATTCAAGTTAAGTTGCTTATAATTATTTAGTTAAGCACAGTCCACTTCCTTTTATGTTTTAGATCACTTTGGAGTTTACAGAATGCTTTCACATCTGTTATTTTACTTGATCTGTTCTACTACTTTAGTTGCTAAGCGTAGTACTAGTTTAATATTGGTTAAAGACCAATTTTCTATCCTCACGGAGGATCTAAAAGCACATTCTTCCCCATAACCCACTGTGTCCCGTCAGAGGACACAGACTTGTCAATGAGTAAACCAAAGCAAGCCTTTCAGGCTGCCTTGTGGTAATCCTTAGCAAGGGGCCGGTCATCAGTCAGGGAGGGCCTGGCCTGTGGACATCGAAGGACAAGAGGAAGTGGGCATCATCTTCTTCTCTGGGGGCTAAGGCTGTCTCTTCTGGGTAGGGGAGAGAGAACAGCTCTCTAGCCTGTTCCAGCCTGCAGAACAGCTAGGGCACCTGCTGGCTGCGTGGCGTGGAGGTCAGCTCCAGAGAGAGGGACAGGGGGCTTCTCTCTGTCTGGGACGGTCTGGGTACAGTCACGGCCTTCCGCAACCTCCATGTTACCCACCTAGTCCTTTCCAGTTCCACCACTGAAAACGAATCACACTTCAGAGCCCCGGCTGGTGTAGCTCAGTGGATTGAGCGCGGGCTGGGAACCAAGCGTTCCCGGTTCGATTCCCCGTCAGGGCACATGCCTGGGTTGCGGGCCAGGTCCCCACTGAGGGCCACGTGAGAGGCAACCATACATTGCTGTTTCTCTCCTTCTCTGTCTCCCTCCCTTCCTCTCTCTCTAAAATAAATAAATAAATAAAAATTTAAAAAAAAAAACAAAAAAAAACGAATCACACTTCATATATTCCTGATGACTACCTTTTAACAAAATTGCATCATCTTGTTTATAACTGAGCATTTATGAGTTTTAAGTAATGTAGGGAACAATCTGGTGGCCAAAGGGAGAAAGCCCTGCTGCGTGGCAGTGAGGCTGGTGGGGCCAGGCCTGCAGTGACAGCCCCCAGAGGCCCGCCACCGACACGCGGGGGTGTGCAGAGGCCGCAGGCTGTGTGGCAGGGGCGTAAGAGAACCAGCACTTGCCCGTCAGTGCCGATGGCTTTTATTTGCTGCCGTTTCTTTTAAATTTTTAAGATTCTTTAAAAAAAAATAGGTGGCAAAAGATATGTCAGTTAAAGTCCAACAAATTTAAAGCATAAGTAGCGGTAGTCATCTCAAAATACTACTCGTACCAATGGCCAACGTTTATTGGCTGTGCGTTTGTGCCAGGTGTTGCATTAAGCTCCCTACACAGATTATTTATTCATTTATTTTTTAATTTAATTTATTTATTTTTAGACAGAGGGGAAGGGAAAGAGAGAGAGGGAGAGAAACATCAATGTGTGGTTGCCTCCCATGTGCCCCCTACTGGGGGCCCAACCCGTCCTGCAACCCAGGCATGTGCCCTGACTGGGAATCGAACCAGTGACCCTTTGGTTCACAGGCTGGTGCTCAGTCCACTGAGCCACACCAGCCACGGCCATACGCAGATTATTTAATCCTCACAACAACCCTTGGGGTTGGTATATGTATTTGGTAATGGTTGTAGCATTATTTGACTTTTATATGATGAAATAACATAGCCACAAATTACAAAAAGCCAAAGCTAGTGAAGTGTTCTAAACAAAGATGAAGGAGAGTGAGATTAGAAACAAATCAGAGTCGCTATGTACAAAAATTTGTTCTCCATAATTTATTCTCTAACAAGGCAAGATAGCTAGCCATTGCTCCCTTCACCCTCAAGCAGCTTCTCAGCAGAGAATCCGGCCGCGGCCACATAATGGCATGCCAGCTGTGCAGAGCTGCCTCTTAGAGTTTCAGGCATGTCGTGCGTAGCGTACAGGCACCACCACGCATAGTCTGGAGCACCTCGGCTCTCTGCCGTCCACGCTGGCCTCTCTGAGCTCCACCGGGCTCTGTCTGCGTGAGCTGACGGCCTGGGAGGGGTTTGTGTTCTCCTCCCTCCGTCTGAGGGAGGCGTTAACTACGCTTCTTTTTCATTTCTCATTCATTGATAGATAGGTACTAAATCAGCCAATATTGCTTGAGCACCTGTTATGGTGGCAGAAATATAATATTTGTGTATGAGGCTCAGGAAAAACAGACATGAATAAATCGGCCCCTCCACAGAAGAATACGGTGGCCCAGTTAGTCCCTGTTTAGCGCCATCAGTTCTGTGTCCTGAGGCTGGGCGGCCTGCGTCGGGCCCCTGCCCCTCTCTGCAGGGGGGCTGCCCCGCCCCAAGCCATGAGCGATGAGGGACTCTCGGAGCCTGTCCCACCGTGGTTGTGTCTTGAGTCACAGAAGAAAGAGCCTCTGTGAGGACAGAAACATCAAAACAGACTCTTGTGCTGTGTATTCATTGGTCTTCAAAAATTCCCTCTGTCTCTACGTTCAGCTCCCGGCTCCTCCTATTTCCCAACGGTCCCTCCTCCAGCTCCTTTGTGTCCTGGAGTTTTGGTCGCAACTTGGAAGGCAGCCTCTCCATGAGCCTCCGCTTCCTCCGCCGCTGCCCAGGACTCGGCTGTGCCGCGATGCGGTGTGTGGCCGGGCGTCCGGCAGACGGGGCTTGTGTCCTCACTGCACCGCTCTTTGGATCCGTGGTCCTGGTGTTTCTTCCACCGCTCCGAGCCTACTTTCCCCGTGCAGAACAGGGCAAATAGTAGTTGTCAATAGCGCAAACTGAGTAATGGCTGGCGTGGAGGCATTGGCCAAGGGGTCGGGGAGCTGGCGTGAGTTAAGGGAACTACGGTAGAAAGATCACTGATTCCTTCCCAGGCCACTAAGTAAGTTCTGTTTGTGGAGGCCCATCCGTCAGTCTCTGTGGCTTTTGTGGCTTGGTCATCTGCTCAAAACTGAAAAGTGAGAGGGAACTTTGTGCCCAAGGTCATAACCCCTTAGCCAGTCCTACTCTTGGGTACAGCATGCTCCCTGCCAGCCCTGAAACAATACCCTTTTATCCGAGTGCTGTTAGATACAGTGAGACAGGGCAGAGACCTTGGGCTTCTGCGTGAGATTTAGAAGACCACATTCACAAATCATGTTGGCATGTGTTCCTCCCAGGAAAGATTTTCACCGGTTACTAATACCTGTTTTATGTTCCGTCTTAGTTTCTTTCTCAGAGAATGACATTTTTCTGACCTCGTCCCTAAATTCTGTGTAGGAGTCCACATCTCCCAAACCACGTGCACTTTGCAACTGTGATTTTTTTTTTACTGTCTCTGGGTTTGATGTGCTTACTGGTTGGCCTTTGATGTTGACTTCCGGCAGCATCTTCTCTTCTGCCTAAGGACACAGTGAGAATCGCGGAAAGTCAGGGGCTGACTTAGTAGCATTGGAACGTACATCTGTCCCCAAGGAGGAGCCGTGGCCAAGAACATGGTTGTTGTATTTTTAATGCGTATTTGAGTAGTACTTCTGGCTTCCTTTGGATCTGCCCATATGTGTTGAATAGAAGCCGTAAGAAATGAAAGGGAAAAGTAGACAACCCGTGAATTTCTGGTCATCGGGAATAATGAAGGAAGGGGCGAGGAAACACTGGCCCCACGCACTGAATTAGGAACATCTGCCTCCCTGAGAACTTGAACGAGAGAGCCGGAACACGGACACTCTCCTTCCACCTTTCACGTGCCGGATCCCCATTAGTTAGGGGTAGCGCGGACCTCCCAGTGGTGCCGTTAAAGGCCGGCACATCCCCGTGACTTCAAGGCTCTAAAGCCAGGAAAGCTGGAAGAGATGGGAACTTCTCCTGAGAAGTCCATCCTGTGGGTAAAACCAGTGGTCTGTCTGAAAGGAAATACGAGGGGGACTGACGCGCCAACGTATGCTTTGTTTTCGAGTAAAAGCTTCGGGGCAATACCGAGGCTGCACAGTAGGTTGGCCGAAAGGTCCGGCTCTGAATTCAAGTCCAGCCTCCGCCACGTTCCAGCCCCGTGACCTTGGGCAAATCACTTGCCCTCTCTTTGCCTCCTTGCTCCCCTGTGCAGTGGGGGTGGTAGCAAAGGTAGAAGCAGTTTCGTTGGGAGGAATACATGAGTTAATGTGGGTGACACTCACAGAGCAGTGCCCGGCATACGCTGGAGGCGTATCTTCTCTTTCTCAGGGCTGCCACTACTCCCCTCTCCTGCTGCTGGAATTCCTTCTGCCACCACTGCCACCTCAGGGCCACAACTGCACCGTGGGCTCTGACAAGATCCTGGCTTGAGTTTTAGCTCTTCCGCTTACCAGCTGGAGGTCCTATTTGAGTCTAAAAGCATCGTTTCTGCATTGATAAAATAGAGGCGCTCATAGTGTCGGTTTCATGGGATCGTGGTGAGGATGGGGGGTGCCGGGGAGCCGGGAGCGTGGTGCCCGGTGCCCGGAGCAGCCGGTGCTGGCTGCCGCGCTGCGGCGTGACTGGCTGGCTCTCCGCCCAGGGGTCGCCACAGCAGAGCGCTGGTCTGCGCTGTGTCCCAGGTGGTTCGTCCTTACTCATCAGCCAGAGTTCTGTTTCATTTTAATGAGGAAAAATTATTTTAAAAAAGTAATTAGAGCTGAGTCAGAGGTATCCTCACAACAGCATTAGGGCTGGTCGCTTCCACTCTGAGACGTGGAGGACACTCGGAGGAGGCACCCTGGGCTCCCAGGATGGGCGCCCCGGGTGCACCCGCCAGACATGGAAAGTTGGGTGTTCTGTGTGGGGACAGAAAGCAGGTCTGAGAGTCGCTGGTCTTCCGGCGCTGTCCTTGCTGCCACACAGGGCCCTCTTCCCACTCTTCCATCTTCATGCCCATCCACACACAAACCTCTGTCCCTACGGTTTCAGGCCAAGGGCCGTAGGCCCCAAACCCCGCCTGCCCAGCCTGCCCAGCCTGCCCAGACGCAGACATGCCGGGAAAACACCCGTTGGACTGTTAAAGTCACTTTCCTGCTACTTTCGACAGCTAGTGTAGCTTGTCATTTGTAAATATTTATTGAGTGCCTGTTATACGTGAGGTATTATTGGATTTATGGAATTGGGAGAATGTCCATTTATGTAGCTTCTAATCAAGTTTGATAGGCAGGTTGTGTAGGCAGAGCTGGAGCAGGAACGCAATGCCTCCAGTGTTCTTCTTCCTTTTCTGCTTCCATTTCTCAGCTTGTCCTTTCAGGGAAAGCGATACATTGTATTTGTTTATAGCTTGGTTCTTAATGACCTGTTGTCCATTAAAAAGCATTACATGCTCATCGTATAAAATGCGGAAAATAGATAAAGATGAAAAGGGACAGAGAAAATTATCCTTAATTTATCACCTAGAAATTACCATTTTAATGTGTTTTTTAAGTTATTTGTCATGCAATTTTTATACAGATGATATCATTCTTTTATTTTATTTTTATTCTTTTTTAAATTTTTTAAAATTTGTTTTTAGAGAGAGGAGAAGGGAGGGAGAAAGAGCAATGTATGGTTGCCTCTCACATGGCCCTCACTGGGGACCTGGCCTGCAACCCAGGCATGTGCCCCGACTGGGAATTGAACTGGGACATTTTGGTTCCCAGCCCGCGCTCAGTCCACTGAGCTACACCAGCCGGGCCAGATGATATCATTCTTTATATTTACATCCTGTTTTCGCTTTCATTTCAGCCATTATGTAATCATTATTTCCCTATGTTATTAAAATACTTTATGATGTTAATAGCCAGATAATATTTAATCATATATGACTTATAATTTATAATCACTCCCTATATGTTGGACATTTTGGTTGATTCCAATTTTTCTTTATTATGAATAATATAATAATAAACACCTTGGTGTATGAGTCATCTGCACTTCTAATCATAGATTTCCGTAGATAGATTTATTCAGTCAAAGAGTAGAAATATTTGCAACGTTCTTAATACATGTAGCTTTGTTGCTTTTTGGCAGAGATATTAACCTAACAAAACTGTTGACTCTGATTGACTTGAATATTTATTACCTTAACTCCAGGAGATCCTGAGCCTTTGCGGATCTAACATTCCAAGTGTTGACTATTCAAGAATGACTCCAAAGTTCATGACATAAAGTAGTTTGCATAGTTACTGAAGCACCAAACGTAGTCACAGGGCCTTGAGGCTGCCGCGCAGAGCTGAGTCCCGGCCGCCGAGTGACCGCCGCGCCCAGCACGTGCCGCGCGCGGGCGCTTCGAGTCCTCCGCAGCACCCCGCGCACACGGCTTCGCATTTAACATTGGTGTAGCGTAGGCAGCTTTCATTGCAACTGAAAACCATTGATTTGTGCTGTACAAACATGCATAGAAAACGCATGGCGGCCAGAGAAATGTGAGTCAAGAACACACCAGGAGTTCGCACAGATGTTTCCTTAGTAACAAAAGTGAAGATGAGCCAAGGCCTGCTACTTTCTAGTTCGTTGATAGTCTGCATTAACCTGTCATTTCTAGAAAATAAATTGAATTTCATTTTTAGTGCCAACTATAGGAATGGTTCTCTTTATTGTAAATCACGAAATGGTTATACATACTTTTATAATAATATGTGAAAATAGATACATTAATTAAATCATCAGACAGTGAGCTGCTACAGATATTTCCTCCTTACTTGCTTTAAATTTTAAAGAAGTTCTTTGTATTTTGGTGGGAATGTCTTATACTCTAGCTAGGAAAGAAAGCGTGTAGAAAACAATTTGATCAGAGATTAGGAGCTGAGAACAAACTTAGCACAAGAGACATTGCTCAGACCAATCAGAAATGAACCACCCGTCCCGGCAGCCCCAACATCCCGGTCCAAGCAGCTCCCCTCCCCTTGAGGTTGCTTTCTTTCCTTTTGGAGACAGTGCTCGTGGTGGCTACAGTTGCCTCCCCTCTGGCCCCCAGAATATTTCTTGCTTTTATTTCATAGTCCAATGGCAAACTAGTGCCCCAGCGCTTCCCACCCAGGACCTGCCTTTTGCTCCCTCTTGGAGGGACTTGGATTTCTGCACTCCTGGACTTTTCATGTGGTGACCTGGCCTTGTGGCCCTGCCCAGTATGTCAGAGGGCTAGAGTCCATCTACAGTATGCCGACATCACCCCGATGACACGGCCGTGGTGCAGATGGAGTCAGCGCTGTATGGTGTCTGGCTTCTGGTGTAGCCCTTCCCAAACTCTGGGGCCTCTGGGCCCCAGACAAACCAGCCTCTTGCCTGTGTCTAGGACACAGCCCATCTGAGCCAGAGGGCCGCTGCATACTCTGTCATTTGGCCTCAAGTCACCATTGCTGGCCTCGTGCCTCAGCCGCGATAACTGGACTCTCGTCTGGTTTGTGGGTGCCAAAATCCCATGGTAACCTGCCTCCTATCCCGGTGCCTTGTTTTTATCAGCCTCCCTCCTGGGGACTGAAGTCCTGCCCTAAAACACACTGGCCAGTGCACTTTCCTGGTGGCAACCGCCCACTTTGCCTCTCTGATCGGATTCCAGAGTGCCCGGCTCTCTCCCTGCTCGGCAGCGCCTGCAGCCAGGGAGCCTCTGTCCGGGACACTTATCTCAGCAAACAGCAGCTCTGTCCTTCCAGTTACTGAGGCCA